>CM022953.1:33640755-33755755 GCA_012931725.1 Litsea cubeba
TTCCTGGATTGCCATGGATGCGGCAAGTCCGGCTAGGGCATCTGCACGTATGTTTTCACCCTCGAGAATGTGGGTGATGTGACAGATGTCAAACTTTTGCAGAAGTGATTGTGCCTTGTTGTAGTAGGGCAGCAAATCTGGCTTCCTGACTTCAAATTTCTGATTCATCTGGTTGACGATCAGTTGAGAGTCTCCAAAGACTTCCAGCATGTGATACCGGATTCGATGGCGAGTTCCAATCCTAAGATCAGAGCTTGATATTCAGCTGCATTGTTTGTGCATGGTTCCAGTAGCGAGAAAGCGTGTGGAATCATGTATTTGTCGGGGCTAACAAAGAGGATGCCAACTCCCGAGATCAGCTGTCTTTTTTCATTTGTCCTGGTTGCACCGTCAAAGTACATGTCCCAGGAGGCACTTTGTGAGAAAGTCTCCACATTGTAGACTGGTTCGTCTGGGAGATCATCTCTGAGTGGAGAATCTTTAGGCAATGGATGCTCTGCGAGGAAGTCCGCTAGAGCTTGCCCTTTGATTGCTTTTTGTGGTACATACCTAATATCAAATTGTGACAGAAGGATGGACCATTTTGCCAGTCGAGCATTGAGAGAACCTGCCTTTGTGACAAGGACCCTTCAAGAGGTTGACCCTCGAGACCAGGTAGACTGTATTGGAAAGCAAGTAGTGACGCAGCTTTTGTACGGCGAACATCACTGCAAGACATTCTTTTTTCGACTGGAGAGTAGCGATGCTCTGCACCTACTAGCATGCGGCTGAGGTATATAGAGCAGCTTCTTTTCTTTGATCATTTTCTTGCGCAAGCAGAGCTCCCAGAGAGTGATCAAGGGCTCTTGTGTACAAGATGAATGGTTTTCCAGTGGTAGGAGCAGCTAACACTGGAGGTTTTGTAAGGTATGACTTGATGTCTTGGAAAGCAGCTTCACAGTCAGCATCCCAGACAAAGTTTACACCCTTTTTTCATCAACCGGGAGAATGGACGGCATTTCCCCGAAAGATTGGAGATGAACCGTCTGATGTAGGCTAATCTCCCTTGAAGCCCTTTGAGTTCTCTCAAGGTTCTTGGAGAGGGCATTTCTAGAATGGCTTTGACTTTTATGGGGTCAAGCTCTATTCCAGCTTTCCGAACTAAGAATCCGAGGAACTTACCCGACGAGACGCCGAAGAAGCATTTCAATGGATTCATTCGCAGTTTGTGTTTGCGAAGCCGGAGGAAGACTTCTCGAAGGTTTTCGAGATGATCTTCTATTCTTTTGTTTTTGACGGCGAGGTCATCGACGTAACATTCAACCGTCTTGTGCTGCATATCTTGGAATATTTTCATCATAGCCCTCTGATATGTGGCACCAGCATTCTTCAGACCAAATGGCATGACAGTGTAACAATACACGCCAAATGGGGTTCGAAAGGATGTATGTTTTTCATCCTCAGGATGCATCTTTATCTGATTGTAGCCAGAGAAACCATCCATGAATGTCATTCGCTCGAATCCACAGGTATTATCAATCATTACCTCTGGTATGGGGAGCGGAAATTCATCTTTTGGGCATGCGCCATTCAGGTCTCTATAGTCAATACAGACCCTGATCTGCCCATTTTTCTTTGTCACGGGGACAATGTTGGCCAACCATTCAGGATGTTGTTCCTCACGGATGAAGCCGACGCTTTTGAGTTTTTGAACTTCTTGTTCAATTTTATCCATCACATCTGGACGGAATCTTATTTGGCCTTGCTTGACAGGCTTGATGTCTTCTTGAAGGTTGAGTTTGTGAACTGCTATTTTGGGGTCTAAGCCTGGCATTTCAGCATAAGACCATGCAAAGCAATCAACGAACTCACGAAGAAAAGCGATATACTCGGGTAACTCATCATCCTTTATATTCTTGCTTATGAATACAGGACGTGGGTTATCTGGTGTTCCCAAGTCTATCTTTTGAACAGGATCTTCTGTTGGAAGGTTCGAAGGTGGTTCCTCCACAATATTTTCGGAGGCTTCCAGCTCAACGAAACCTTCTGGGGTTTCAAGGGCATTTGCAGACCAAGGTTTTGTTCCTTTCCACGGGTCTTCTTGATCGCTAATTTTCCCAAGGCTTGCTATGAGATGATCCCAATCGCCTGTTGAAACCGAGTCGAAGTAGGCTACTTCTTTTGGAGATGAGGGTCTTCTGGGTCAGAAGTCCACAGTCTGTGCCATCGGACAACTCCTCTTCATTTTCGGAGAAATCGTGCCAATTGGATGAGCTTCCTGGATCTTTGTCAGGTGACTCATCAAAGAGATATCCAGGGAGATCGATGTCTTCATGGACTTGAGATGTTGAGGCTTGGTCAGTATATTGACTTTTAAGCCTTTGTGTCAACTGTCTCAAGGGAGTGTCAGGATCATACCCTAACCCGTTGTGAAGACTTTTCTATATAGCCGTAGAGTCTCCAATCTTCCAGCTGGCTTTTGGTCAAGACGGGCACCAATGGCGTGAGAATACCGCGTCCTTCTCCCAAACCGACTGGGTTTTGAGCGTCATAGCCCATTTCTTCATAATAGCTTGTGCCACAGAACTGTATAAGGATAGTTTGAGGCGTACCTTTATTTTGGAAAGGTTCAAGCATGGAGTTTGATGAAGAAGCATCCGATCTATGAAAGAAGATCGGTTTTTCCTTTGCTGAAGTTGCTGGAACAACGAAGGAAGCTGACGTAGGATCTTCTATGTCAGAAGTGTCTCCATTGGAGTAGAGCAGGCTAAACTTGCCTGAGTGTCAGCTTGGCTTGACGATGTGTCGTCTTCTGGCTCTGAATCCGAGTCCGTGTCTTGCATGATAGACACGAAAGAGACAACAAATTTGCCCCAGGCTTTTGTTTTTGCCTTCTTCACTTTAGTTGTGATGACCAAAGGCTTTGAAGATTTGAGGGAGATGATGAAGGGAGTTTTGCATGCTCTCTTCAGATTTACCGGATGGTTTGTTTTCTTCCGGTGATTGTTGAGGAGCTTTGCCTTTATCTTTCTGGAGATTTTCGGCAAAGGATGCTGTATGCTTCTCCTCTTCTTCTTTTTCACTTCATACATTTGTGAGTCTGCGAAGTGGATTTCTTTACCTTTGAAGGGTTTTCTGTCCGCAAAGACTCGATGTATCATGCCGTCGTCGCCAACAAACTTGATGCATTGATGTAGAGTTGAAGGGACAACACCATTCTCATGGATCCAAGGGCGTCCGAGAAGGATGTTGTAGCATGAAGGGGTCTTTATTGCATACACTGTGACCTCAGAGATAAGATCACCGATCTGCAATTTGAACCTGATTTTGCCGATAGGCCTTTGAGTACTCCCATCGTATCCAAAGATAGATACAGATGTGTGGCTCAGTTTGCTGGGTGGGATGCCCAACTCTTCAAGAGCCGATGTGGAGATGAGGTTGAGTGCAGAACCTGGGTCGATCTGAACTCTATGCATAGGCATTTCCTTGATATACCCTGTGAAGTACAGGGGTCGGTTATGCCTGGTTTCGCCAAGTAGGAGGTCATCCTTTGTGAAGGCGATGGTTTGCACTGGCTGCTTTTTTAACCGAGAGGCATTCAATGCATGATCCCTCAGTTTTCTTCTTTTCTCCCTTTGAGGAGGCTTCTGAGTTTTTGACCCGGTAATCCATTTCAATTTGGAGGACTTGCGGGGCATGTTTGTCGACATCCTCATTCAGTTTTTGTAATTCTGAGATGAGATTATCACGAGTGTGCGGAGACATTCGCAACAAATCTAGGATGTGCAGACGTGCAGGTATGTGCTTGAAGTGTTCAATCAAGTCATACTTGAAAGCCTCCTTAGGGCCTGCATGTTCATCATTGTTGCCACTAGGGGCGCTTACAACATCTTTTTCCCGAAGGATTTACATATGTAAAGGAAGATTGGTTATAATTTTTGTGGTAGTCCCGGCCAGAGCGGGTTGCCTCTACCAACTTCGAGAGCTTCTTGAGAAGGGTCTTCGTTTGGAAGATTGTCTTCAGGATCAAGAGGCTGTCGTTTTTCATTTGCTGAGGATGTATCAGCAGCAGAGTTACCATCCTCAGTGATTGTGTTGCATGGAGCATTTTCCGGGAACAAGTCCTGAACAGCATCCAGCAATCTTTCTTCTTCGTTGACTAATTCATCGTCCCAAGCATCAATAGCTGGGAATTCTTCAGTCAGGAAGGGTGTGAACTTTGAAGTCACAGTCTCAGGAGAAGAAACCTGAGAGGGTGTCATCTCAGTGAAAGTCACGTGAGACGAGGTGGCTCCAGAAGATACATTGCTAGGCGTCGCCGGAGTGTAAGTGCTCTCATCAGACGATGCTTCGGAAGAGCTATAATCCCGAATTATCACATTACAGGAAGCTCTGACGGGAGACGTTGCCTGATCGGAGTCAGACTCATCCTCGGATGTGAGAGGATCGCCTATCCAGCAATTTTCTCCATTTTCAGGAGTTAAGGGGGGATGTACCTGATGGTCTTCAGGGACTTCAGGCTCTGGATTGCGAGGAGGCTCGTTGACGCGTTCTTGCTCTTGTTCTAGAGCGAGTCGCTGCAAGATCCTTGCATATTCTTCAAGATCAGGCATGGGAGCCGGATCTTCTTCTTCATCATCTCTTTGTGGCTCAACATGGTTGATTTCCACTGGAGTAATGAGGGGTGCTGGTTCAGCAGCATTTACAGCTTCTTGGTCTTCTTCATCATCAGACCAGGATCCTTGTGGCTGTAGGGGGTTATACCAGATTACTGGCATAAGATGAGACTCAGGAACCCATTCTTCATCGGAGAGATATTCTCCTGTTTCAAGGGACTCCTCCCACTCATCTGTGTAGTTGGGTTCGAATCCATCATCGGTGTCGCTGGATTCGTATCCATCAATGGAGAATCCAACTACTGAATTGCAAGAGTATGATGCCTCCTGCATGGCTTCTTTAAATTGAGGTGGCATGAAATCACTGAGAGTGAATTTCCTTACCCCCTTTGAAGTCTCTGGAAGGGATGTTTTTGTTACCTCCAGTGAAGCGGTAGAGGAAGCCTCTGCCTTTCTTTGACCTCTAGTTTTGGCTGGGTCTTCTCTTGCCGTTTGAGCTTGAGGAGATGTTTCCTAGCCTGCCTTCGCTGTTGAGCTGTAGGCTTTATTTTCACGACCTCCCAATTTTCATCTTCCAGGAGATCGGGATGTACCCATATCGGTTGTCCGTCTGGTGTCGGGTAAGGAACCAGTTCCTCGGACGCTTCGATTGAGTTTATCACCTTGAAGGAAGTAGTGATCTTCTTCTTCGGTGATCTTGATGTTTGTCCACATGTCACCATGTTGACGGAGGCAGACCCATAGTTTTTGTCAAAGGTAATGACTCCGTTTTTCCACATCTCATTTATTTTCTCTCTCACAACGAAGCATTGATTGAGAGGATGCGAGATCATCTGGTGGTATGGACAGTACCGAGGATCGTTGGTTTTGCCAACATCACCCGGTCTTTTTGGTTCAGGCAAGGTGAGCTTGCCGTTTGCCACAAGAGCCCCGAAGATTTCATCAACATCTTCATCAAACGGGTATTTCTTCTCTACTCGTTCTTTGAAGGCATCAGAGAGTTCAGGTCTCTTACCAGCAGCTTTGTTTTCAGCTTTCTTTGGTGGCTGAGGAGCTGGCTTGGTCTGCACATTGAGGACCTCTTTTTTCTTTGGTTTAGAGGTTGCAATGGCGGTTGGCTCTTTTCTTGATGATTTCTGACTGTTGAGGTCTTAATCACCGTTTCAGCTTCCATGGAAGCTTCTAGGAGTTCTCCCAGGTTTTTTGATTTGTTGCCGATGATCATGGAGCGGATTCTGGCTCTCATGTTGTTTCGGCAGATGTCGACTAACGACGCCTGTGGTAATACGTCAGAGCATTTGTATGCCATTGCTTTCCACTTGTGAATGAAGTCATATGTTGATTCATTCTCCCCCTGTTTTAGGCTGCACAGCTGAGCCATAGTAGCGGGGTGATCCTCACCTTTGAAGTGAGTCAGGAAGCGTGTCTCTAGCATGGCCCAATTTTGGATTGAGTCCTCCGGCAGAGTGGAGTACCAATCGAAGGCCGTACCTTTTAGGGTACTTGCAAAGAGGCGGATCTTGAGTGCATCTTGATCCGCGATAGCTCCCGTCAGGATCTTGAAGTGGATGACGTGCTGTCTGGCTGATCCTTTCCCCGTATATGTTTGGAGAGTAGGATGCTTGAATTTGGTGGGGAACGGGACCGAGTCCATCCATAAGGGATATGGTGGCTTGATCCCATGCTCTTTGAGTATATCCTCTTCTTTTGCTTTGGCAAGGATACCGTCTACGTCCTTTTTGGTAAGGGCGCGTGACTCATTTTCTTCTCTATTAACCTCGTCGTCTTGATGATTCGGAGGAGGTTCATTGTTCGCCTGATTTTGGAAGGCGAGGAGAAGGTTTTCCATCAGAGTTTCAATCCTCTGCTGGCCCTGTTCCAACTGCTGGATGCGGGTGATCGCATCTTCTGGAGGTGGATTGCGGGGTGGTGGCTCAGAATTTGTAGCCAAGACATTCATCCTTCGTGATTCGAACGAAGAAACTGTCCTGGTGACTGAGCTGGGGCTCATTCTTTTTGAAGAGGAGCTTGAGGAAGGATCACTCTGCTGTCCTTTGCTTGAAGGAGCAGGGATTCTTCTGAATGTCTTCTTGTCCTTGAGACGCTGCGGGTCATTGGACGTCGGACATGGATTTTTGTTGCTGATTTTTGGCGCCTTCTGGTTTTTCCAACCATATGGACGGCAGCAACTTGGTTGGGTCTTTCTTTTTCGACCCATTTGGGAGAGACTTGAAGTGTGGGAGGCTGGGTCCTTTGCTTCTGTAGTCTCTTTTGTCGGTACGACGCGCGGCGGCGTATACGACGAGCAATTTGAGCTTCGGTCAGCTCTGACTGGGCTTTGACGATGAAGGATGTGCTCCCTCGGGCGCAGCAGCCGAGCCTATCTTCTTTGTAGCTGGGTAAGGATAGGATGCGAACCCTATCCTTCGCCAGTTGCAGCGAAGCTTTGAATTTTTGAAGTTCGGCCCCTGTAGATATGAAGGGTCGAACTGCAGATTTGTAGGCCTTAGCAGATGCTTGTGGAGGCCTTGTGATGCATGACTTGATTTTGGGCTTGTAGGAACAAGCCGGCTCATGCTGGGTTGACTTGGAAGTCAGGTTGGAGATGGGTCTCTCCTCTTTCATGTAAGCAAGAGGATAGAACTGGTTCTCCTTGAGTGGGGCCAGGAATGCTGGCTTAGTGGATGTTTGGGACCTTCTCTGTTTTGGTGAAGGTCTTGGGGACCAAGTCTTGGAGTAGACCTGGTTGTTTGCAGGTTGAGGCTTCGTGGGGCTGCCACGGGCTTCAGGCCTTCTGGTGCTCGCCTTTGGTGTCATGGTAGTGACACGTTGAGAGGCGAGTTTCTACTTCTTGGAGGGAGCAGTTTGTTCCTCGGAAGTGGGAATGGTCCCAGCGTCCCAAAGACGATAGTCCGGGGAGTCGAGGTCGACCCGGAGTTCACAGAGTTGCCGAGGGAGTTGACACTTCGGCAGCTGATGGGGCGCTTGTAGGTGCGCGTGGCTTGCTTCTGTTGAAGCATAAGTTGGTGCTTGTTTTCGTCGAAAGTAATGGTCAGTGAAGCTGCCATTGTTAGTTTTCGAAAAATTTCTGAAACAAGACTACATCCATTAGTAATCACAAGAATATAATGATCATAAATGGGAAGTTCTATGGTTTCGTCTTTTCAAATTGCTCGAGATAAATGACCCAAGCAATATGAGGAAGGCAAAATGCCATAGAGGGTACAATTGTTCTGATCGCAGGTATGGTAAGCCCAGAATGGGCATCCCAGTGACTGCTAGAAGCAATTGTGAACTTAAATTCGACTTATCGAGAAGCAGAGCTTGCTCGAGGTAAGAAGAATATAAAGTTGGAGTTACAGATGTGCCGGTCGCAATACAGTAGACCCTGAAAGGGCGTACTAGTACCGCTAGACACAAATGTTTTGAGACCGCATCTATGAGATGAGATTCTCTGTTTTGAAAGGTCAAGATTGGATTCATCAAAGAGAGCAGATGGTATTCCAATCTGAACACGGTCTCGGCGATTTCCGCGAGCGCCAGTGCTCAGA
The DNA here is from genome assembly GCA_012931725.1 of Litsea cubeba. NCBI lineage: Eukaryota > Viridiplantae > Streptophyta > Magnoliopsida > Laurales > Lauraceae > Litsea > Litsea cubeba. The sequence goes on from CM022953.1 coordinate 33,648,902, forward strand.
AAGAAATGAACCATGATTTCTCGGATCTGAATCTAAAAATGACGAGTTTTTTTTTTTGAAAGGCCAATATCGGGTTTATCAAAGAGAGCAAAAGGCACTCCAATCTGAACACGGTCTCGGCGATTTCCGCGAGCGCCAGTGCTCAGAAAGGAGAAAACCAAGATTTCTCTAATCTAAACCCAAAATGACGGAAGTTTTTTTTTTTTGAAGATTTTGAAGATTTTTTTTTTTTTTTTTAAAAAAATCTTTTTTTTATTTTTTTATTTATTTTTTTTTATTATTTTTTTTAAGATTTTTTTTTTTTGAAAAAATTTTTTATTTTTATTTTTATTTTAAAATTTTTATTTTTAAAATTTTTATTTTTGAAAAAAATTTATTTAAAAGACGAGAGAGTACACATAGGCCTCCTAACCTGGTCTTATGAAATCTTGATTGATAGAATTGCCCCCAGGTAAGGGTAGGAATACTTAATGAACCCGTTTGGAGGACCCTTGCCTAGAACAGTCAAGCTGTCTCCACACTCTGGACAAGGCTTTTCTTTGAATCAACCATGATCAAAGAACACAGTTGGTTTAACCTTAGTGGTCTATGTCTTTATTTTATTTTTATTTTTATTTTATTTTATGAATTCATCGAAGAGAAACAATGGCCCAAAACCTTAGTCGAACAGGCTCAACATTTCTGCAAGCGCGATGAACGATAGGAACGGATCAAGGTTTTCTTTATTTTGAATCCAAATTGAGAAATTTTAAAAAATTTTTTACTTTTTTTTATATATATATATATATATATATTTTTTTTAATGAACTCATCGAAGAGAAACAATGGCCCAACCCCCGATCCGAACACGGTCTCGGCGATTTCCGCGAGCGCCAGTGCCCAGAAGGGAAAGGATCAAAGTTTCTCAATTTTGAATCCAAAAAATCTAAAAATTTTTTTTTTTTTTTTGATTTTTAATGAACTCATCGAAGAGAAACAATGGCCCAACCCCCGATCCGAACACAGTCTCGGCGATTTCCGCGAGCGCCAGTGCCCAGAAGGGAAAGGATCAAAGTTTCTCAATTTTGAATCCAAAAATGAAAAATCTGAAAAATTTTTTTTTTTTTTTTTTTTTTTTTTTTTTAGATTTTTAATGAACTCATCGAAGAGAAACAATGGCCCAACCCCCGATCCGAACACGGTCTCGGCGATTTCCGCGAGCGCCAGTGCCCAGAAGGGAAAGGATCAAAGTTTCTCAATTTTGAATCCAAAAATAAAAAATCTGATTTTTTTTTCGTTTTTTTTTTTTTTGAAAAGAGAAAGAGTGGAAATAAATTCAAAGAATTAGAAATTTCCAAACAAAAAATCTCATCTCATTTTTTTTTTATGCGGAATTCAACATAGGCCACCAATTATAAAGTAGCCAAGGAATCGAGAAAAGAAATATAAGCATAGAGCAAAATATATGATATGCAAATATTTCATTTCTAGCATCGTGTTCTCAAATAAACGAGTCCCACCGGGTGATGCCAGCTTGATGGACCGCGCTCCTGCTTGGTTCTACCGAGGTCGGCGGACGTGGGAGTCCGTCGGATCCGACCCTTTCGTAACCGGGGGGCAAGGGCGTGCATCAACATTTTTTTTTTTGTGGGTGTGCCAGATTTTCTATTTTTACTTGGAATTGCAAGTGGTGATCCGGAGATCAACCTTCGCAAGTAAAAAGGAAATCAACTTCTTTCAAGTTTTCCATTGCACATATATTTAAGAAAATAGACATTTTCTTGATTTGCCGTGAAAGGCGATTTTTTTGGCATTTATAGCCGATTTTGGCGTTTATAGCCGATTTTTGGCGTTTATAGCCGATTTTGGCGTTTATAGCCGATTTACAATCCTTATCAATAATGAAAGACAAGAATTGTGATTTTTGTCTCTTTTGAAAAAATACAAACTACAATGAAAAGCGAGAAAAGGAGGATCTAACTTCTCAGGAGATTGTGGAGGACTCGTTTAGATTGACGGTCGCAAGCCATATGTGGGCTTCGCCATCATCCATGCAGATGAGAACAGAGGATGCTATTGATTCGCTTGGCTTGGCTATAACCTCAGGTTTTTAGAAGACAAAGACCAAAGGAAGGTCCTATGTTCAATAAAAAACCGAGTAGACGGGCTGAAAAGCCATATCTAAACCATTGGAGGCAGGAGGAGAAGGCAAGGACCTTGGGGGGGGGGGGTACCCCCCAAGGGACTTTTGTCACCTTGTTGCGGTGGCCGATGTAGAACTTCCGCAGAGTTTTCTCTCTTTTTCTTTTCTCTGGATTTCTGACTGCTGTCTGTTGATGTTCGTTGTGTTTTTTCTTCTTGGAGAGCCCTCCTATTTATAGGCTTTTAGGTAGCCATTTAGGTGGGTTTATGGGCTTTTATTGTCATTAAGCCGCATAATGGGAGAAGTTACAAAATTGAATTGTTTATTTTGTAACTCCTTTTTCTTGGCTTCTGATTGGCCGGAGGAGATTGAGGGCGTTTAATCGCCTTAATCGCCATGATGGGAGGAGTTTCATGGGTTAAATGCCATGAATCTCTTGACTTGTAACTCCCGAATGCTTGCTTCTGATTGGGCCGTCCAAAGAAATGGATTAATGACTGTAATAAAGTTAGTCAATTAATCGCATTAAGTGGTCGCCGAGCAGCTGAAGAGTCGCGGGCCGTGCCACGTCTTTTGGAATTCTTCTGTTGATGATCATCGATGGATCTTCATGTAGATCGACATCAGATGACCATGTAATTTCAGGTGTTTGTTGCCAACAGCGGGTCGGTGCCATCTGTCCTGTCGATTTCTCGATCGGTCGGGTGGAAAGCACACTTTTTTTTGGTTGACCGGGTGGCGATCAATACTGTCTTTGATACTCTTGATGATTTACCCGTGTTTTGGACGGATGTCAGAGGACTTGGTGTCTCAAAAGCATGAATTTTGGAAAGTACCAGAGGCTGGGCTCCTCGAATCGCGAAAAAACGGCGAAAACCGGGGTTTCCGGGGCTTTCCCGGCGACCCCGGGGTCCAAGGTCGCCGGCGACCCTGGGGGGGTTTTCCCCCTTTCGTGTCCCGTTTTGCGTCCGTTTTTGCTTTTTTTTTATTCTTTTTTCTTCTGTACTTTTCCTTGACATTTTGACCATTTATTGGCCTGATTTCTTTGTAGGAAACCTGATGAGAATCCTTGCATTTTATTTTGCAAAGTTTCCAATTTCCTGAGAAAGCCGAAGACTTTGTCGCGCAGAGCTGCTGATTTCCCGTCAGAAGCTGAAACTGGGTCAAACGATGTCGGAATGACCTGAAATTTGGTGTGAAGCCTCCTGAGCAATAAATAAGACCAACCATAGGCTTTTGTTTGAGTTTCGAAGCCGTTTGGGGTCCTATCACCTGCAGACTTGCTTTTTGTCGCGATGAAGATGTCGCGGTTTGATGTGTGGTCAACCGATGTCCGATTGACTTGAAATTTGACAGGGAACCTATTGGAGTCATTTTCAGATGATCCATAGGTTCTGTCTTGGAAACCATGGTCCCGGAGAGCTTTTGTCGCCGAGAGCTCCTTTTCGGCTGTCGGAGAAGCGAAGTTAGGCCAAATGATTTTGAAATGGCCCGAAACTTCTTGTGTACTCCTCTTTTGGCTGTCTGGAAGAATCTTGCAGTTTTTGTTTGATTCTGACAAGATTTGATTTTTGGAAGCAGCATTGCCTATTTATGGCAGGTTGCGACTTCATGTAGCTCTTTGGATCTTGAAGAGGCAAAGTGACATTTTTGGTGTCAACAGTCCTTTGCTTTTCTAGTCTCTTTTGTTGGTACGACGCGCGGCGGCATATACAACGAGCAATTTGAGCTTCGGTCAGCTCTGGCTGGGCTTTGACAATGAAGGATGTGCTCCCTCGGGCGCAGCACCCAATCCTATCTTCTTTGTAGCTGGTCAAGGACAGGATGCGGACCCGGTCCTTCGCCTGTTGCAGCGAAGCTTTGAATTTTTCGAGTTCGGCCCCTATAGATATATATGAAGGGTCGAACCGAAGGATTGTAGGCCTTACCAGGTGCTTGCAGAGGCCTTGTAATGCATGACTTGATTTTGGGCTTGTAAGAACAAGCCGGCTCATGCTGGTTTGACTTAGGAGTCAGGTTGGAGATGGGTCTCTCCTCTTTCATGTAAGCAAGAGGGTAGAACTGGTTCTCCTTGAGTGGGGCCAGGAATGCTGGCTTAGTAGATGTTTAGGACCTTCTTTGTTTTGGTGAAGGTCTTGTGGACCAAGTCTTGGGATAGACCTGGTCGTTTGCAGGTCGAGGCTTCGTGGGGGTGCCACGGGCTTCGGGCCTTTTAATGCTCGCCTTTGGTGTCACGGTAGTGACATGTTTAGAGACGAGTTTCTGCTTCTTGGAAGGAGCAGTTTGTTCTTTGGGAAGTGGGGATGGTCCCAGCGTCCCAAAGACGATAGTCCGGGGAGTCGAGGTCGACCCGGAGTTCAGAGAGTTGCCGAGGGAGTTGATGCTTCGGCAGCTGTAAGACCCCGACCCCCAATTTCTCTGTTTAGTGTTGTTTTAATCATGGTTTAACTTGCTAAGTGGGATTTGAGTTGGTTTTGACTTTGTCTTTGAGTTTGACTAGATTTTTCATAGCCTTGGAGATTTTGAAGACCGTTGACTTTAGTTTGACCCGGTCTTTGTAAAATGTATTTTTATGAGAAATTATTCTTATTTTGGAAAAATTACAAATTTTGCTCCTTTTGACTCATTTTATTGAGTTTAACAACTTTCATGTTTTGACCATTTTGATTTGATGCTCTGAAATCGCGTTTTTCGAGAAAAAGGGCAAAAATGACATTTTCACTAAATCTACTCATAAATTTCAAAAATTTCAGAATTTGGGGAAAATATACTTTTTGGAAAGTAAATATTTCATTGATTGATTTTGTCTTCTTCGTCGATCTCATTCGGGACCCACAAATGTTAGTTTCAGCCTTTGTAAGATTGGGGCCCATGGGGCCCAGCCCACTTATCCTTTATAAACCACAATGGGGCTCTTCTTCTTCCCCATTCTTCATTTTTTTTCTTGCAACAAGAGTGGGCATAGGGTTTCTCCCAGCACTTTCTCTCTCCTCTTGGAAACCCCTCATCTTGAGTACTAAGTGAGGGAATGATCTTCCCATCTTCTTCCTCTCCATTTAAGCTTTCCAAAGAACCCTTTTTCAAAGGATTTGAGCTAGGGCAAGGCTTCCTTTCAAGCTTCTCTTCTTCGTTTGAGCTTTTCAAGGTTAGCAATGGCTTTCCAAACTTGAGATCTTTGTTTTCCTCATCATTTAGAGTGTTTTCATCCCTCATGCAAGAGTTTTCCTTGGAGATTTGCAAATGATTGATTTTTAGGGTTTTATTGGGAAACTTTTGGGGGTTTTTGTAGATTGGGAGCTTGGGACCCTAGAGCATTGTTGAAGAGCATCTTAGCTTTCATTTTGGCTTGAGGCAAGTGAATACTCCACTTAATATGATGATTCCATGTTATAAGTTCCATTTCATGTTTTTCTTTCTATGTTATTATCTCTTCATGACTCATAGATTTGTTTAGGACAAATGGAGAAATGTTATGCTTGATTTCCTCTCATGTTATTGTTTTACAATGTATTGAAAGTTTGTTTTCACTTTGGTCATTTTGAAACTTAGCTTTCTTTATGTTAAGTGTTTGTGTTCAAAGCCAAGGAAGAAAACTTTGATTTCGAAGTATTGTGTTTGGATTAATTGGATTGATTGTGGATGATGATTTGATGATTTGTGGAGGTCAAGAAAGGGGCCAAGTTATTGTGAAAATATGTATGGAAGAAAGAGGGGGAAAATGAATCAAGAAAATGCACAAAAGAGTGCAGAAATGCACTCAGCACGGACTGGGACAGAGCCCAGTCCGCTCGAGCGGACCCTGGGTCGTTCGAGCGAGCCCAGGTCTGTCTGGGCCCATTCTTTTGGGCTGTTTCGCGGACTGTTTCGGGTTCTTTTTCAGGCCTGTTTCAGGCCCGTTTCAGCCCGTTTCTCCTCCTTGATTTGTGGTCCGTTAATCCCCATTTTATGTTTAAGAGCCCATGAATGTTTTGGGTAAATGTTGATACTTGGGAAATTGTGAAATGGGAATGAGAACAATGAGAGAATGAGCATATGTGAAATTACCCGGGAATCTTCCAAGTTTCAATGCACACTTTATCATTTAAATGTTGTGGATTTTCATTGGCATCAAACATATTATCTTATTAATCAATCTTTAAAGGTTAAATGTGTATTGAGATGGTTCCATGGTAAGTCATTAAGTCATTCTACACTATTCCATTTCATTTCAAGTTAGAGAATGTATTTGTATTCTTCGGTGAACTAATTTGAATAGCATCGGTGATTTGTTATAAAATCATATGGTTTTCCATGTTCGAAAGGATTGATCGTATGATTTTATACAAATTACTTTGATGTGTATTTGAGTGGTTTACCATGGAAATTCGTATGTTTTCTCCGAATCGATTTGGAAGGAGATTGGAGTGGTTCGTCACATTCAGGATCTCATCGATAAGATTAGTATTTTGAAAATAAAACCTCGAGGCAAGACGGGGCCAGAGCTTTGTAGTGCGAGCCCATGAGCCAAAGAGACTATTATTTCAAAAATAAAACCTCGAGGCAAGATGGGGCCAGAGCTTTGTAGTGTGAGCCCATGAGCCAAAGGGGTTATTATGGTTTGAGTTGTATTGGTTTGGGTTTTGAAAACTAAAGGCACCACTAGGCTTAGGTCACCTTGTCGGGTTGATCACCTGGCTTGGGATCTTTAATTTGTCTGCCAGCTGTAGCTTGGATTCTGTCTGTACCGACCATGGCAACGGTTTTTATCTGCCGGTCCCACGTGTAGTGGCTATGGTTCTGATTCTGTTTTCGGTCTCACGTGTAGTGGCTACGGTTCTGTTTGCTCTTGTTACTTTGGTAATAGGAGAATATAGCTATGTGTGGTTGCCAATGTTTTATTTGTTTATTAATTTGTTTTATGATTCTTGTTTGTTTATACTCATTATATTCTTTGAATTTGTTAATGTTTATGAAATCGATCTTTTATCGTATTGTCTCTATTATTCAGGATTTTAAATGTATTTCCAATTATTAAATGTTTTACGTAGGCTGTTATCTTTACGAATATCTATGCTCCAGAGACTGTTTATTTATTTGCTTTGATATTTATGTTCGGCTTTTCGATCGTACTATCATGATTTATTGCTATTATTGTCTAGACTCTTTAAATGGATTTACAATGATTCCATAAGGTTTTATAAATGCCCATTTTATATATTACTTGTTTATTTGCTTGCCAGACCGTCGTGTCTGACCCTATTTGTTTGGTGCCAGATTCATCTCTTTCTGTTTTTAGGTGTTTGATCGAAGGAGGCGGTGGAGCCGCTGGTCTGACGTGAGAGGCCGCCCATTGATATCATCTAGATGTCAAGTTTGGCACCGGAGTTCGTATCTAAATATTGGGGGTAGTAATTCTGTTTAGTTGGATATTTTTGTATGGCTTTGTTAGCCTTATTCTTGGGTTTGTAATTAAAATATTTGTTAATTGTAATTTGAATATGTGGGAAATTAAATAGTCCTGTTATTACCAGCTCGGTGTTCTATGATTTGTGATCTGTACCAGTCTGCTCATTTGTTGGCTTTATGATATTGGTCAAGTGCGACACGGAATCCGATGGCCACAGACTCCGGGTCGCAACGCCATAATAAGCTTCCGCGAAAATATATTCTGATCGTGATGGAATTTTATTATCCTCATTCACGCGGATCTCGGGAAATATAACAAAAGTTTCAAATTTATTCCAAAATTTCGCATCCCGAGATCGGATCACTGCAGGGCCCGGTTTTGGGGTGTGACAGCAGCTGATGGGGCGCTTATTGGTGCGCGTGGTTTGCATCTGTTGAAGCATGAGTTGGTGCTTGTTCTCATCGAAAGTAATGGTAAGCGAAGCTGCCATTGTTAGTTTTTTCGAAAAATTTCTGAAACAAGACCACATCCATTAGTAATCACAAGAATATAATGATCATAAATGGGAAGTTCTATGCTTTTGTCTTTTCAAATCGCTCGAAGGAGATGACCCAAGTAATATGAAGACGACAAAATGCCATAGAGGGTACAATTGTTGTGATTCCAGGTATGGTAAGCCCAGAATGAGCGTTCCAGTGACTGCTAGAAGCAATTGCGAACTTAAATTCGACTTATCGAGAAGCAAAGCTTGCTCGATGTAAGAATAATATAAAGTTGGATTTATCAATGTGCCGGTCGCGAATACAGTAGACCTTGAAAGGGCATACTAGTACTGCAAGACACAAATGTTTGGAGACCGCATCCATGAGATGAGATTCTCTGTTTTGAAAGGTCAAGATTGGATTCATCAAAGAGAGCAGATGGTATTCAGATCCAAATACAGTCTCAGCGATTTCCGCGAGTGCCAGTACTCAGAAGGAAATGAACCATAATTTCTCGGATCTGAATCCAAAAATGACGAGTTTTTTTTTTTTTTAAATTCCAATATCGGGTTCAACAAAGAGAGCAAAAGGCATTCCAATCTAAACACGGGCTTAACAATTTCCGCAAGCGCTAGTGCTCAGAAAGGAGGAGACCAAAATTTCTCCAATCTAACCCAAAAATGACGGAAGTTTTTTTTTTTAAGATTTTTTTTAAAATCTTTTTTTTACGATTTCTTTTTGAAAAATCTTTTTTTATTATTTTTTATTTTTATTTTAAAGATTTTTATTTTAAAAATTTTTATTTTGAAAATTTTTTATTTAAAAGACGAGAGAATACACATAGGCCTCCTAACCCGATTTTATGAGATCTCGATTGATAGAATTGCCTCCAGGTAAGGGTAGGATTACTTAATGAACCCGTTTGGAGGACCCTTGCCTAGAACAGTCAAGCTGTCGCCACACTCTGGACAAGGCTTTTATTGAATCAACCGTAATCAAAGAACGCAGTTGGTTTAACCTTAGTGGTCTATGTCTTCTTTTTTTTTTAGATCTTTAATGAACTCATCGAAGAGAAACGATGGCCCAAAACCTTAGTCGAACAGGCTCAACATTTTTGCAAGCACGATGAACGATGGGAAAGGATCAAGGTTTCTCAATTTTGAATCCAAACCGAAAACTCTGATTTTTTTTTGTTTTCTTTTTTTTTTAGATCTTTAATGAACTCATCGAAGAGAAACGATGGCCCAAAACCTTAGTCGAACAAGCTCACCATTTCTACAAGCACGATGAATGATAGGAAAGGATCGAGGTTTCTCAATTTTGAATTCAAAATGAAAAATCTGATTTTTTTTGTTTTTGTTTTTTAGATCTTTAATGAACTCATCAAAGAGAAACGATGGCCCAAAACCTTAGTCGAACAGGCTCAACATTTATGCGAGCACGATGAACGATAGGAAAAGATTAAGGTTTCTCAATTTTGAATCCAAAATGAAAAATCTGATTTTTTATTTTTTAGTTTTTTTTAAATCTTTAATGAACTCATCGAAGAGAAACGATGGCCCAAAAACCTTAGTCGAACAGGCACAACATTTCTGCAAGCACGATGAACCATAGGAAAGGATCAAGGTTTCTCAATTTTGAATCCAAATTGAAAAATCTAATTTTTTATTTTTTTATTTTTTTGAAAAGAGAAAGAGTGGAAATAAATTCAAAGAATTAGAAATTTCCAAAAAATCTCATCTCATTTTTTTTAGATGCGGAATCCAACATAGGCCACCAATCAGAAAGTAGCCAAGGAATCGAGAAAAGAAGTATAAGCATAGAGCAAATGATATGATATGCAAATATTTCATTTCTAGCATCGTGTTCTTAAATAAACGAGTCCCACCGGGTGGAGCCAGCTTGATGGACAGCGCTTCGGCTCGGTTCTACTGAGGTCGGCGGACGTGGGAGTCCGTTGGGTACGACCCTTTCGTAACCGGGGGGCAAAGGCGTGCATCAATATTTTTTTTTGTGTGGGTGTGCCAGATTTTCTATTTTACTTGGAATTACAAGTGGTGATCCGGAGATCGACCTTCGCAAGTAAAAAGGAAATCAACTTCTTTCAAGTTTTCTATTGCACATATATTTAAGAAAAGAGACATTTTTCTTGATTTGCTGTGAAATACGATTTTCTTGGCATTTATAGCCGATTTTGGCGTTTATAGCCGATTTAAAATTCTTATCAATGATGAAGTACAAGAGTTGTGATTTTTGTCTCTTTTGGAAAAAATACAAACTACAATGAAAAGCAAGAAAAAGAGGATCTAACTTCTCAGGAGATTGCGGGGGACTCGTTCAGATTGACGGTCGTAAGCCATGTGTGGACTTCGCCATCATCCATGCAGATGAGAACTGAGGATGCTCTTGATTCGCTTGGCTTGGCTATAACCTCAGGTTTTTAGAGGATAAATACCAAAAGGAGGTCCTATGTCCAATAAAAAACTAAGTAGACAGGCTGAAAAACCACGTCTAAGCCCTTAGAGGCAGAAGGAGAAAGCAAGGAGCTTGGGGGGGGGGGGTATCCACTAAGGGACTTTTGTCACATTGTAGCGGTGGCCGGTGTAGGATTTCAGCAGAGTTTTCTCTCTCTCTTTCTCTAGATTTTCTGTGCTTGGAAGCTGATATGATTCTTATCTCTGGGAGTTGTTTGATTTTTTCTCATCTGGAAATCTTTGGAATGCTCTCCTATTTTGTAATAAAGCTACATAAAGGGAGGAGTTACAAGATTGAGTTCTTTATTTTGTAACTTCTTTTTCTTGGCTTCTGATTGGCCGGAGGAGATTGAGGGCATTTAATCGCCTTTAATTGCCATGATGGGAGGAGTTTCATGGGTTAAATCCCATGAATCAATTGACTTGTATCTCCCAGATGCTTGCTTCTGATTGGGCCGTCCAAAGAAATGAATTAATGACTGCAATAAAGTTAGTCAATTAATCGCATTAAATGGTCACCGAGTAGTTGAAGAATCGTGGGCCGTGCCGCGTCTTTTGGGATTCTTCTGGCGATGATCATCGATGTTTCTTCATGTAGATCGACATTGAATGACCACGTAACTTCAGGTATTGGTTGCCAAGAGCGGGTCGGTGCCATCTGTCCTGTCGATTTCTCGATTGATCGGGTAGAAAGCACACTTTTTTGGTTGACCGGTTGGCAATCAATGTTGATTTTGATACTCTTGATGATTGACCCGTGATTTTGATGGATGTCAAAGGATTTGGTGTCTCAAAAGTAAGAATTTTGGAACATCTGAGGAGTCGGACGCTTCGAATCGTGAAAAACGACGAAAAATGGGGTTTTCGGGGCCCACCTGGCGATCCCGAGCCCCATGGTCGCCGGCGACCCTGGGGGGTTTTCCCCTTTTTTGTCCCATTTTGCGTCCGTTTTTTATGTTTTTCGATTCTTTTTTCTTCTGTATTTTTTTTTTGACATTTTTGATCGTTTATTGGCCTGATTCCCCTATAGAAAACTTGATGAGAATCCTTGCATTTTGGATTGCAAAGTTTCCAATTTTCTGAGAAAGCCGAAGAATTCGTCGCGCAGAGCTGCGGATTTTCCGTCAGAAGCTGAAATTGGGCCAAACGATGTCGGAATGACCTGAAATTTGGGGTGATGCCTCCTGAGCAATAATTAAGACCAACCATAGGCTTTTGTTTGAGTTTTGAAACCATTTGGGGTCCTATCACTAGTAGACTTTTTTTTATCGCGATGAAGATGTCGCGGCTTGATGTGCGGTCAACCAATGTCCGATCGACTTGAAATTTGACAGGGAACCTATTGGAGTCATTTTAAGATGATCCACATGCTCTGTCTTGGAAACCATGGTCCCGGGGAGCTTCGCCGCCGAGAGGCCTGATTTGGCTTCCGAGTGTCAAAGTCTGGTCAAATGTTGTCGAAATGACCTGAAATTTGACGTGTAGCCCTTTGTAAGCATTTTGAAGCTGTCCATGTGCTCTATCTGATGAGTGATGGGCTCAGTGGTTCTCGCCGCCGAGAGGCTTGGTTTAGCTATTCGAGGGTTGATGTAGGGTCAAACGTTGTCGGTTTGACTCGGAACTTGACGTGGAGCCTTTTGGATGTATTTTGAGACCATCCATCGGCTCTGATCGAAGATTTGGTGTCTCCGATGCTTTTGCCGCCAGGAGCTCATTTTCAGCTGCTGGAGAAGCGAAGTTAGGCCAAATGATTTTGAAATGGCCCGAAACTTCTTGTGTACTCCTCTTTTGGCATTCTTGAAGGATCTTGCAGTTTTTGTTTGATTCTTGCAAGATTTGATTTTTTGGTAGTAGCATTGCCTATTTATGGCAGGTTGCAACTTCATGCAGCTTTTTGGATCTTGAAGAGGCAAAGTGACATTTTTGGTGTCAACACTCACTTGGCCGCGGCTTGTGCCTCCAAATGCGCAAGATGTAGCCTCACCTCAATGACCGCCCTATCAAGGCATTCAATATCACATTGCAGCTCAATGGTGGCTAACTCTATGATGTTCCTCTCCCAGAAAGATGGTTTCCTGCTCTGTGTGGTCTCATCCATGTCAGACTGATCTTTATTAGCGTGGTCCAGAAACATGTCCTTGAAGAAGTCACCTTCGGGAAAAGCCCTGGTCTCGGACCACTTGATGCCCAGTGCAATGATCCTATCAATGATCGCCCTGGCACCTGTGGCAGCCAGACCAACCTCTTCGGCATCAATGAGAATATCCTCCACATGCTGGACCATGCCGCATCCGTCATCCAAGTGTCCAGAAAGGAGAGTCTTGATCGAAGAGCTCAAAACCCGCACCAGCACCTTCTTCGCAAACTCAAGAGATGGCCCAGATGAAGATTCACCCCTCTCCATCGATCAGCTGCTCATGCTATGCCCCGTTGGAAGAGTAATAAAAGAACTATTTCCAATTGGAGCCATTGGGGAAGGAATCTCAGCACGAGGTCTCACATCTGCCGTGTCAGAACTAGTTGTAGAAGTCCCTACCTCCGGATCAACCTATGGCACCCCTTGCATTGGTTCTAAAGAAAGTGATGAGATCTCTCCTATGACTTGACAACCTGCAAATGAAACACAAAAGGGTATGAATACGATCATGTTGAAAAAAGTCATTATCATCAGGGTTATCACTACAAAGTACCGATGTGGACTGAAAATACCCTATTTATAGGGAGCCCAAGCCGAACCAAGAAAATAGCAGCCTACAGTTCAGTACACAAATAGGAGTAAAGAGCAGGCACCAAAGTAAGCCATTCTCCAAACGCCATCTAACAAGCCAGATAAATACAATGCAGCCTGATATGCATTCTATCTCCACTAGCAAAGATAGCCTCACTTAGCCAGTAAGTGAGGTAAACAGCGAGATCTCTCCGTACTGCAATGTCAGAACAAATGGTGTCTGTAGTCACGAAGAAATCCCTCAACTCTTCTCGCATGACCGAAGTATCCTTCGAGCCCAAATCCTTAGCTCTGGCTTCCCGGGTTGTGCTATCAGAAGATTCCTTGTTGTCAAAGAAGTTGGGAATGAAGAGCTCAAACTCTTCCAACTACTGGACCTGACTTTCGACCTCTCCTTCTCCTTCAAAAAATCATAGAAGGCGACAAGCTGAAACTACAAAAGCCTAAACTCCTCAGACTGCTCCTCAAGGACGCCGCCAATGGGCATGAACTCCTCATAGAGTTTGCCAAGGATAGGCAGCCTAGTAATGGCGCTCAGCTCCTTCAAAGAAAATCCAATCTCACCATTTGTGACAATGATGGTGTTGGTATGTGGAAAAATCCCCTTTACCAGAGCATACAAAATGGTTCCATGCCTCTTTTGAGTTGATTAGACCATACAAAAAAAAATTTTCAAGCCTCATGAGCTTCCAAAATTCAAACCATCCAACCTCAAATACCAAATTGAGCCAAAATCTTGAAATTGACATTCCACAAAAATCCAAACCACTCTAATGGACCTAAATAGTCCCAAGAGTAACCAAAAACCAAATCCTGACCCCCCAACTTGCCACATACAGCATGTTGGGTCACAAGGTCAAAATAAAAAACCAACCCCCTAACTTGCCACATACAACTTGTTAGGTCACAAGATGGAAACCAAAAAGACCCCCAACCTGTCACATACAGCTTATTTGGTCACAAGGTCAAAATAAAAAAACCAAACCCGACCCCCGAACCTGCCACATATAGCTTGTTAGGTCACAAGGTTAAAAAGCAAATAAAAAACCCAAATCCAAATCCCTCATGTCATTTCCAAAACTTTGCCTTGAGATGGTATGTGATCCCTTTCACTATCATAAAGTTCCCTTGGAAACTCAAAAGGCTACTCTACCAGAAGAAAGACTTTTCAAAGACTCTTGGTCAAGTCAGAAGCTCTCCTTCAAAGTTCTCTTCGAGGCACATCGACTATAAAAGTTAAGCAACTCGTCGTTGTACCTCGAGGGTACATTTGTTGACATAAAAAATGTCACTTTGCCTCTTCAACATCAAGAAGCTATATGAAACTACATCCTACCACAAACAGGCAATGCTACTTAAAAAAATCAAATCTTTTCATAATCAAACAAGAACTGCAAGAACCTTCAAAACGGCCAAAAAAAGAGTACATATGAAATTTCGGGCCATTTCAACTTTATTTGGCCTAACTTCACTCTTCCAGCGCTGAACATGAGCTCCCGACGGCGACAGAGTCGAAGACATCAAATCTTCGATCAAAGCCTGTGGATGGTCTTAAAATACATCCAAAAGGCTCCACGTCAAGTTTCAAGTCAAACCGACAACGTTTGACCCTACATCAACCATCGAGTAGCTAAATCAAGTCTCTCGGCGGTGAGAACCACTGAGGCCATCACTAATCAAACAGAACACATGGGTGGCTTCAAAATGCTTCCAAAGGGCTACATGTCAAGTTTCAGGTCATTTCGATAACATTTGACTAAACATTTGACTCTCGGAAGTCAAATCAGGCCTTCTGGCGGCGAAGCTCCCCGGGACCATGGTTTCCAAATCAGAGTTAATGGGTCATCTCAAAATGACTCCAATAGGCTCCCTGTCAAAATTCAAGTCAATCGGACATCGGTTGACCGTACATCAAAGCGCGACATCTTCCTCGCAACAAAATCAAGTGTACTGAGGACAGGACCCCACATGGATTCAAAACTCAAACAAAAGCCTATGATTGGTCTTATTTATTAGTCAGTAGGCTTTACCTCAAATTTCAGGTCATTCCGACATCGTTTGTCCCAATTTTGGCTTCTAAAGGCAAATCAGAAACTCTGCGTGATAAAGTCTTCGACTTTCCCGGAAAATCAAAAACTTTGCACTCTAATACACAAGGCTTCTCGTCAAGTTCTCTGCAAGGAAATCAAGCCAAAATATGTACAAAAATGTCAGGAGATATATCGAAGGAAAAAGAATCGAAAAAATCGAAAAGACGCCCGAAAATCGGCGACCAAAAGGGGAAAAACCCCCCATGGTTGCCCGCAACCGTGGGTGCATGGTTGTCGGATTTTCGCCTAATGACCATTTTTCTATCCCTTTTCATGTTTCAAGATGTCTGGCCCCTGTGGTTTTCCAAAATTCTGACTTTTGAGGAACAAAATCCGTCGATCTTTGCTAACATTACGGGTCCATCTTCAAGAGCATCAAATCATCATTGATCACTTCGAAATCACCAACCGGTCGACCAAGAAAGCTTACTTTCTACCCGATCGGTTGAGAAATCGATAGGACAGGTGGCACCGGCCCACTGGTAGCAATAAATGTCTGAAGTTGCATGGTTATCCGACATCGATCAGCATAAAGATCCATCGGCAATCATCACAAGAAGAATTCTAAAAGACACGACACGGCCCGCGACTCTTCAAGCGACTTGGCGACCACTTAATGCAGTTAAATGACCCGCTTTATGACAAGTTAATCAGTCATTAACTCACTATATCGGAAGGCCCAATCAGAAGCAAGGAAAATGGAGTTACTGGTCAACCGTAAACACGACAGTAAACCTTGTAACTCCTCCCGTCATGGATCTTAAAGGTGATTAAAGGCTCTTAATTCTCCACCGGCCAATCAGAAGCCAAGAAAAAGGAGTGACAAAAATAATGAATGAAAAATTGTAACTCCTCCCGATATGTGGCTTTATTACATTTAAAGTCCATAAACCCACCTAATGGCTACAAAAAGCCTATAAAAGGGGGGTCATTCCAAGAAGAACGGATCGGAAAAAGTCCACAAAGATCGAAAAAAATCCACAAAGATCGAAAATCCTAAAGATCAGATGGCCGAAAAATCGATCAGGAAATCTCACTGAAAAGAGAAAACTTTGCCAAAGTTGCTACAATTTCAAGGCAAAAACGACCTTTTACGGCAAACATCGCCTTTAATGGCAAAAACTGGCTTTTGCTGCAAAACAAATGAAATCGCCTTTCACGGCATTCAAAACAGACTGGTCTCATTTCTTTATATGTGCAATGAAAAATTAGAAAAAAGTTGATTTCCTTTTCTACTTGCGAAGGTGGATCTTGGGACCACCTCTTGCAAGTCCAAGTAGAGTAGAAAATTTGGCATACCCATACAAAAAATATTGATGATCGCCTCATGCACCTCTGGCCGTGAAAGGGTTGGAACCGACGGACTCTTACGTCCGCCGACCCCGGTAGCATCGCGAGTGTGCAAGAGAAGTGGGTCCATCATCTTTAAGTCCGTTTGTGATGACGTTTGGGATATTGTTGAGGAGGGCTACTCCAAACCAACAATTGTGGCTAATGGAAAAACTATTCCTAAACCTAAAACCCAATAGACTAAGGATGAGAAGCATGCCTCCAATTGTAATAACAAGGCAGTGAATGGTATATACAATGGAGTGTCTACTGAAGAATTCCGTAGGATATCTACATGCAAAATTACAAAAGAGGTATGAGATATCTTGCAGACAGTTTATAAGGGTATAGACACGATGAAGCAATCAATGGAAAGGCCGTCTAAAGAATTTGAAACAATTATGATGGAAGAAGATGAGACCTTTAATCAATTTAATGCAAAGCCGAATGATATTGTCAATTCTGTTTTCATTATGAGTGAAGAAATACCATAAAACAAGATTGTCAAGAAAATCCTGAGGTCTCTACCTTCGAGGTTCGATTCTAAAGTTGATGCTATAGAGGAAAATAAGAATCTTGATACCTTCAAGGTCAGCAAGCTGGTTGGAAATCTTCAGACATTTGAAGCAGATCGTTTGGATAAAGGAAAATTAAAAGAGAAAGGTATTGCTTTGAAAGCCAACTCAGAATCAAGAAAGAAACCTGAACAGAAAATTGATTCTGGGTCTGAATTTGAGGCTGAAGATGGTATGGCTGAATTGTTTAATTGGTTTAAGAAGTACATGAAGTCAAAACAAGCCAAGTAGAAGAGTTCTAAATTTGAGAAGAAAGATTTTACGAAAGGAACTAAGTGTTTTGAGTGCCAAGGCTATGGTCACTATGCTAATGAGTGTGCCAACAAGAAAAATAATAAAATGAAAAAGGCTCTCAACACAACGTGAGATAAAGAATCATCAAAAGAAGATAAAGAACATTCAATTGATACTTCTGAAATTGTGAATGAAAGTTTGTAGTTTTCGTGGCTAAGTCTTTGTCTGACAATGATACTGATGAAGATCATGATGATGAGACAATGATACTGATGAAGATCATGATGATGAGATGTCAGATCAAGAGAAAGATTAGGAAGACTTGTACCATACTACATATGTTGATTGTGTCAAGATGACCAAGTATGGTAGCAAGATCACTATAAAATTTAAAGCTACTCATGAAGAAAATACTACCCTGAAGATTGAATTATAGCAAGCGCTTAAACATGTTCATCTCTTAGAAAGTCAGAAAAATTGCATGGCTAGAAACTTGACAACTGATGGTCAAAAATTTGTGAAAGCTGAAAATAAAGATTTCCAACGAAGATTGAAGATCACTCTGTCTGTGCTAAAAGTGAAACAAGCTTCGCTAAACAAGATAAACACTGGTTCGAATACTCTTACAAACATCTTGTGCAGGTAGAAGTCTTAGTTTGATAGGAGCAGTCTCGGTTATGATCATGGTGTATCCCCTTCAGCTGCACATATACATAATGTGTCGAGTAGTCCCAAGAAAAAGAATGTGTCACGCACTACGCGCACATCCACTTGTCACCATTGTGGATAGAAAGGACACATTCGTCACATTGCAAGAAGCTGCAAAGTCTACCCAAGACCAAGCAATGGCAGAAAAATTATTCTCCACCCAATACGACTCCAATTTGGATAAGAAAGTCTTATTTGCCTAAATAGTTTGCTCAAACTGTGCTGAAAGCTCAAACTACACAAGTGTGGATGGCTAATTATAAAGAGCCCAGATCAAGGAGGTCAAGTTCCCACCCCCAGTGCTGATATGAAGATCATAGTGAGGGAGAGTCAAAATTGAAGGGGACACTACTAAAAATATGGCTTGTTGTGTCGGTTTTTGGTGTGTCAGGTATGTGGAAAACCGACACAACAAACTTTTTGTGTCAGTTTAAGTTATTTATGTATTAAGATCAGGTTTGTTGTGTCACTTCGTTGGAAAGAGACACAACAAAGTTTTGAGTTGTGTCAGTTCCACTAAACCTGACACTAAAACACAAGCTGTTGTGTCGGTTGGGTTAAAATTTAACGGTAATGTTTTATATAATTCATCAGACCGACGCATCAAACTTCATCGCTTCAGTGAAAAATTTCATGTGCCAAATTAATTTCGCGCCAAACAAAATTCTTCATTGTCCACACAATAGCAGCCCATTCCCACTCTTTCTTCCTCTCATTCCACACAACAGAAGCCCCTTCCCGCTCTTTCTTCCTCTCATCACTCTCTCTCTCTCGTTCCCCCTCTCCTCACTGCGTCGCTACCGCCGGACTCCGAGCAAGCCGGTGATCACCACCACCACCAAGCTCTCCTTCTCTTTTCCCTTCTCGACGCTCTCATCTCATCTTCCTCTGCCCAGCTCACTGCCACCCCACCTCTCTCTCTTTTTCCCCTTTTCTCTTCTCATTCATCTCACCTCACTCACTACCCCGCTGTGGCGCCATCACCGTTACCGCCGGACCCACCTGCGTTGCCGCTGAGCTTCCTCATCTCCGGCGAACCCAGCCCACTCCATCTCTCTATATTTTCCCATTTTTCCTTTCTTCCTTCCCTGTTTCTCTATTTCTTTTTCTGTTTTCTCTCTCCCTCACTCATCTCTCTACCAACAAAAATTACCCCACTGTCCCAACGCCATCACCGTTGCAGCCGGACCCACCTATGCTGCCGTCGAGCTTCCTCATCTCCGGCGAACCCAGCCCACTCCTTTTCTCTCTATTTCCCCATTTTTCCTTTCTTCATTTCCTTCCCTGTTTCTCTGTTTTCTCTCTCCCTCACTCATTTCCCTGCCAACGAAAATTACCCCCTCCCATTTCTTCATCTCATCTCATTTCTCCCCCTCCCATCTCACCCATTTCACCATTCCATTCTCTGTTTCTTTATTTCTCTCTCCCTCTCCCACCGAAAGGAAAAAAAACTCAAGCTTTCATCTCCCACCGACTTAGCGTTTCACAAAAAGAAAAAATATAACTCAAGCTTTCATCTCCCTCTCCTCTCGTTTCTTCCTGCTAGTCCCTCTCTCTTCTTGTCTTCGACGCCAAAATCTCAAGCTTTCATCTTCCAAACTCTCGGCTTTGCTGTTAAAGGTTAGTTTTTTTTTTTTCCTCTGATGGTTTATTTTGTTTTGGGCAGTTGAGTTATAGATTGGGTTTATTCAAATTGCATGTTAAGTAGCCTTAGTTCATAGCCTTAGTCCTTCCGTGTTTTTCTTGCATTCTGTACAGTATGAATCCATTTTTTTTAATGTATTAAATTAGTGAATGTTATGGTTTTGTTGTTTTTGCCTTTCTGGTTTCCTGAAAACGAGGATTGATACCCAAACCCCAACTAGTAATTCTCGCATGTTAGGGAAAAACTTGGTGAGTCAGAAACGTATCTGCAAGCTGTGTATGGTCTGTGTTATGCTATATATGTGATTCTGATTTGACTAACTTGGTGTCAAGTATTATAAATTCTGACTATTGGTTCCAAGACTAGATGCCCCAAACTTTCTACTGGGGCCAATATTTATTTGGGTGATGGTTTTGACCAACCCTGCTTGTGAATGTTATTAGTTGGTTGATTGAAGTAGTAAGGCTAGTATTAATTTATTTGATATAACAAGAATGAAAATTCATTCTTAAAGAATTGTACATATAGCAAAATATATGACCTGGTGCCACCGGTTACAGGTCAACAAGAGATGTCTTAAGGCATTATTATAGACCGTGATCCCATTTGTCATTTTGATGTCATTAGGAATTATAGATTGCAACTGCAGGATGGCATTTTTTTCTACACTTTTATAGATACTCAAGTAGTTTTCTAGCATGCCGTATGGTTTGTTTTTGGGCATTATTGTAGGTGGAATCTGAATACTAGAGAAATGTTATTATCTTACCATTGAAAATCTTCAAGTGTATTAGTAATCAAGAGTTTTAAGTGTTGAATTGGACAAAGATTAATATTGCTTGTTTACTTTTTTAGGACTTAAATACTCGATGACAACATGCAAGTAATTAATATTATCTGTTTATTTTTTCACCTGGTTGTAGTTCATCCCTTGGATCATGTGTTTGTTTTTTTTTTAATTGTTGCAGTAGAGTGTTACTGTTCCATTGTTTTGCGAAATTATTTATTTCCTTTCAAAATGGACAAGTCTTGGATGTCAAACGATAGGCCGACTAGGGAATACAATAATGGGGTAGAAACATTGATCAGTATTGGAAAGGATGAGGATAGTTTCTTACGCTACCCATGCAAAAATTGTGGAAATCTCCACGAGTTAACAAAGAGAGAAGTTAGATCTCATCTTGTCCATCATGGTATTGACACAACCTATACGACATGGAGATTTCACGAGGAAAGATCCTCTAATTTTGCTGAGCCCAGTGTTCCAGCATATTCCAATGACAACCAATATCATGAGATGGAGACTCCAGATGATGCGGTACCCATGAAATGAATGGTATGTACAACAGAAGAACAATTCGAGGCTAATCCTGAGAAGTTTAAAGAGTTGCTTGAAGACGCAGAGACAACTCTTTACGAAGGCAGCCCGAAGTTTACGAAGCTATCATTATGGTTACATTGTTTAATATAAAAGCAAAGGGTGGTTGGTCCGACACAAGTTTTACGAATTTGTTGAAAGTGTTACAGGAGATGTTTCCCTTGAAAGATAATGTGTTGCCTTCAAACATGGATGAAGTTAAGAAGACATTGTCAGTTTATGGTATGAAATACCAGAAAATACATGCGTGTCCAAACGATTGTATACTCTACAGAGGTGATGATTTCAAGAACCTAACTGAGTGCCCTACTTGTGGAGTGTCAAGATACAAGGAAAACAAAAGTAAGACAGACCAGTGTAGTGGTGTACCCGCAAAAGTTATGTGGTACTTTCCACCAATTGCAAGATTTGAAAGAATGTTGAAGTCTGAGGAGATAGCAAAGTCACTAACATGGCATGCCAACGAAAGAGTAATCGATGATAAATTGCATCACCCAGCTGACTCTAAAGCATGGAAGGAGGTAGAAAATAGGTGGCCAAAGTTCGCAAGTGAGTCAAGAAACCTTCTTCTAGCACTTTCAGCTGATGGGGTCAACCCATTCAACTCTCTCAGCAGTATATATAGCTTGTGGCCGGTAATGTTGGTCACATACAACCTCCCACCTTGGTTGTGCATGAAGCGAAAGTTTATGATGTTGACAATGTTGTTTCCTGGTCCGAAACAACCTGGGAAAGAGATCGATGTATATTTGGCACCCTTGATTGAGGACTTAGTTACCTTGTGGAGGGAAGGAGTTATGCTTTATGATGCCTACAAACGAGAACCCTTTTTGTTGAATGCTGTATTGCTATGGACAATTAGCGATTTTCCAGCACTTGGCAATCTTTCAGGGTGCACTACTAAAGGCTACTATGCATGTCCAAGGTGCGGCGAAGACACATTTTCTTATAGGCTGAAACACTCAAGGAAAAATATATACCAAGCCACTAGAAGATTTCTTCCGCAGTATCATCCTTATCGTGGACAGCAAAAGGCCTTCAACGATGAGAAAGAGCTTCGGATTGAACCTAAAATATTATCTGGTGAGGAAATTAAAAGGAAAGTTGAAGGGATCAATTTCACAGGGGGAAAACAGAAAAAATCAGTGGGAACATCAAAGAAGTCATTGGAAGAAGATGATGAAAGCAATGCCACCATATGTTGGAATAAAAAGTCAATTTTTTTTTATCTTGATTACTGGCCGTATTTGCTTTTATTCCATAACTTGGATGTCATGCACATTGAGAAAAATATTTGTGATAGCATCATTAGCACTTTGTTAAACGTGCCAAATAAAACAAAAGACAGTCTTAATAGTTGTCTTGATCTGGAGGAGATGGGTTTAAGGTAGGAATTGGCTTCAAAGATTGGGGAGAAGAGGACATTCTTACCACCAGCGTGCTACACATTATCTAGAGCCGAGAAAGTGAGATTGTGCAAAACATTACACGAGCTGAAAGTCCTAGAAGGATACTCTTCAAATTTTAAGCCGCTTGTTTCAATGCAAGACCTAAAATTGCATGGTCTCAAGTCGCACGATTGTCACTTGTTGATGCAACAATTGCTTCCAGTTGCAATACGGTCTGTGCTGCCAAAACATGTGAGATATGCCATTTTGAGGTTGTGTTCCTTCTTCAAAGCTATTTGTGCGAAAGTAATAGATGTGGAAAGGTTGCCTGGAATCCAGAATGATATAGTGATCACATTATGCTTGTTGGAAAAGTATTTTCCACCATCATTCTTTGACATTATGATTCATTTAACGGTGCATCTTGTCAGAGAGGTTGAGCTTTGTGGTCCGGTTTTCTTCCGATGGATGTATGCATTTGAGAGGTATGATGAATAATTTATTTTGATTGTTAATGGCTTCATTAGAATAAAAAAAATTAATGTTTATTATGGTTAAAATCCAAGTTATCCTTTCATATTGTTTTAGGTATATGAAGGTCTTAAAGAGTTATGTAAGAAATCCAACCCGACCAAAAGCTTGCATGGCAGAAAATTATATTGCAGAGGAAGCAATTGAATTTTGTAGTGAGTTCTTACCCGAGTTGTTGGGAATTGGGATTCCTCCTTCCGGTGACAACACTCCTGCTGATATGGTGTTATATGAAAAGGCTCCACCTGGCAGTGATCTAGTTCCAGTTGATAGAAAAGCTTTAGAGCAAGCACATAACTATGTGTTGCAAAACACAAAAGATGTTCTTCCTTACATCGAGTAAGTAGGACTATTTAGTTGTTTCACATTTCAAATCAATCCTATGTGTCTTGAATTTTGTTGGCTAACAAAATGATTTCTATTGGAAACATGATAGGGAACATATGACCTATCTAAAGAAACAAGATCCCCACAAGTCAAGAAAACCGACATTGTTGCAAGACGAACACAATCGTACCTTTAGTAGTTGTTTTAAAGAAAGGGTAAATGACCAACTTAGCGTCTTTTCAGCATAATAAACTATTAGTATGACTAACTTTTATTTTAAAACAATCAAGTGTTGGAGGAGTGGCTTAAGCCTGAGAATAAGGTGCCAAGCACCTTAAACTGGATATCTAAAGGTCCTTTGGCACATGTTTTAAAATATTCTACCATTGTCATTAATGGTCACCGTTTTTCGACAAAGGCTCATGATGCTTCACGAGTCACTCAAAATAGTGGAGTTTCTCTATTGGCAAGAACTACACAGATTTCAAGTTCAAAGGATCAAAATCCAATAGTCACTGACATGTCATTCTACGGTGTTCTTGTCGAGATATGGGTGCTCGACTATGTTGCCTTCAAAGTTCTAGTGTTCAACTGTGATTGGGTGGATAGTAAAAATGGTGTCAAGACTGACGATATGGGTCACACATTAGTTTATTTTGGAAGAATTGGCCATAAGTCAGATTCATTTATATTTGCATCACAGGCGAAGCAAGTTTTCTATGTACCTGATCAAGTTGATTCTAGTTTGTCAGTGGTTCTAGAATCCCGCCAAAATTACCAGGACTACGGAGACGAAGGTGACCTCAATGACATACTTGATCAAGTTGAAGTACTGCCAAGTGTTGAATCATTTGATGCTATTGATGAATCTCAATCAAATTACATGCGAGAAGATTGTGAAGGGATTTGGGTTGACAGCTAAAAGTTTAATTTTAGATTTTTCAGTTACATGCCTATTAGTTATATGGAAGTGTAGCATGCTGCTGATGAATCTCAATCAAATTATATGCCTATTAGTTATATTCTTTTTGCTATGAGATGGATTAAGATAATCCTCCATCAATTATATTCGACGTTGTGACAAATTCGTTTTCATTCATTCTTGACTTGGGTAAGTAATGTTTATTATGGTTAAGTACATATGCTTAAGTTTATTCATTTTTTGTTGCTTTTTCTTGTGGTAAACTAAAAATTACGACGTGTGCTTTTAGCAGGTTTTGAAGCTTAAGCAATGGAAACTGAAACAGGTGCTGGTTCACTTAAAAAAAGGAAGAGAAGACATTTAGCTATGGTACCTGTCGGTGAAAAAAATGTGAGAGGTCAAACAGTGTCTCATGACATGAATAAGAAATGGGTCGGTATAAAGATTGTAGTGGAGTTTGAAGAAAATTCTGTGCCTATCGGAAAAGTGGTACGAAAAAAAGTTGCTACTTGGGCAAGTGCATTGGTTAGAGGTGTTGTTCCGCTAGCAGAATATCCAAATTGGTTTAAAGTGCCTGATCCCATGAAAGAGGATTTATGGGTAGGAATGGAGGTAAGTGTTTATTGAGCTTATCGTTGTTGAAGTGGTTATTAAATTCTTTTGTTATTTTATTTGTAAACTACAATTTGTTTAATTAAATATTTACAGTTGAGATTTATTATAGATGTAAAATAAAAAAAGAAAGCAATATCCCATTGCGGTGTACTATGGAGGAGGTTCAATACTTATCTGACAAAAGAATTTGTCAGACCATACTTAGATGATCCAGAATTGCTAGAAAATCCACCATATTTGTGGGACGTTTATCCAGACATCAAGAAACCGGATTGGCTGAAATTTGTTATGATTAGATGTTCAGAAGAATTCCAGGTTAATAGAAAGTGCATGTTTTACTTATAATTTCCACAAAAGGATATTTTTTTGTGGGAAGTTAACATAAACTGATTCTTTTTTCCTTTGAAACCTTTAGGGGTTAAGCAAGTTGCAAGCAGAGAGAAGGGATCTGAACGAATATGACCACCGAATAGACAAGGATGGTTATGCTGGCCTTTCCGATAAGATGGTAATCGGTTCAGACGAGAACCGTTGAACAACCCACTTTAGTTTCTAGTTGATGTTCATGATATACTCTGTTTTCTTAACTATTTGAGTTCTTTGACTTGTGATTGATAATAGAAAGCAGTGGGAGTATCGATTGATCGTGAAGATAGACATGTCATGTGGGTACTAGCACGACAAGATAAGAAGGGTGAATATTCAAATGATGCTACTAAGGAGATAGATAAAAAAATCGTAAGTTCCAAATTTGATTAAAAACATTTCTAATTCGTGGGAAGATACTTATTGAGTTTCTCATTCCATTTTCTTACAGGAAGTACTAAAACATGATGAGAAGGAAGGAAAGTTGGTAACAAAAGGTAGTGAAGATATTCTTACTTTGGCATTGGGAACCCCTGAGCATAGTGGCCGAGTTAGGGCTGGTGGAATGTATTGTACTCCAACTATGTTCTTTAATCTCCCTAAGCGTAGATCAAATAAGGAATATACTCAGAAATTGGAGGCGCAGTTGCGAGAGAAAGATGATCACATTGTGACATTGCAGAAATCAATGATAGAGTTACTTAAACATCAAGGATTGGTTAACTCACCAATAGATGAAACATTGAGTGAGTTGATTAAGAAACAACTTGGAATGCTCAACTCCACACCAGCAGAAAATGTGGCGTCCAATAGTGATAAGAGTGATAATAGACAGGGGCTGTTAGCCCAAGCTCAAAATCGTACTTCATGTGGCCAAAAGGTACAGATTTTGTACCTTTGTACCTTTAATTCTATATGTTGGTTTCGTAAGCCTTTTAAGCACTATGTGGTTGTTGACTTCACTTTTATTCAATTAATGCGTACTTAAAGGAAGTCGGTAAAACAAAGCAGACGATGGCATTGTCGAAACGAAAGGTGAAAAAAAGTTCAGGTACGTATTTAAAATAATCTATGGCTTATGTTTTCTAGTAATTTAGGATAGACTCTATATGTGATTGTATATATTGTTCTATTATGCATTTATTTTCCTACTAACTTGGATTGGCTTTGTTTTCATTGTATAGTCAAAAACAACTAAAGAAAAAGGCATTGCAGCAGCATCAAAATTTATTCCTATAAATGGGATGATGGTAAGTATCTGCCTATTGAAGATTAAGCCAAACATTTATGTTTCAACAAGTCCTAATATTTTTTTACTTTCTTTATGTTTCATAGTTCCAAAAGTGTAAATTGCCTTTGGGATCAAAAGACAATGTAGTTGTCGAAGGAAGTGTTTATCCAATGACAGAGGCAGCAACATCTGTGCATTGCTTGACTTTCCCGGATGCATATGTATGTGTGTCTATCGAAAAAGCATTGTCTGGTGGTGCCCTTCTCCCGTTGCCTAATGGATCTGGTGAACATTCATATGTGAAAGATGCAGTTGGTTCATTTGTGGCTTGGCCAAAGGAATTGGTGATACTTGAAATTGTTGTGGTGAGTGTGTTAACAATATTTTACATACGTATAGTTTTTCTACGATCACTATCACAATATCAATCTTGCTCAATGATATGATAACATACGTGTTAGGAAGAGCATCCTCCATTGAGAAATGGTGATAAGGAAAATAAGTTCACAAGTTTTATCAAGCTGTGGAAAAGAAGTTGGGGGATAATGGACTGATAACTGTTCCACTGATTGGAACTCTTTTTATCGATGAGATGGATGATATAACAGTGAGTATGGATGAGCTGTGTGATGTGTGTCACATGGGAAAGTTAGCTTCCACTTGCCTGATAACATACATTAGGTGAGAACTCTTAATTTGCCATTTAAAATTCATTCTTGTTTGATACAATAAGATCTAATTGATTTATATATGGTTTAGACACTTGTATGCTTCTTATGGGATTGCTCGAGCAAAATATGCATTTGGAAGCCCTCAAAGCATTAATGCTCTTACAAAGGATGATGATAAGTCATGATACATTCAGCATTTGGCTAGTATCCATGGTGACCGCGTGCTTTTAATTCCTTACAACACAGGGAACGTGTATTTTTTTATGAAATAATTTTTTATTTTTGTAAGCATTTATTGAATTTAATTATACTTGATTTGTCGCAGCGCGCATTGGGTTTTAATAGGTATTGACATACCATCGATGGAAGTGTACTAGTTTAATTCTCTTGGAAGTGAACCAAATCTGGATCTTAAATTAGAGATAAATAAGTGACTACCCTTTTCAATTTCTTTGACTGGTTGGATATGGTCTTTACTAATAGTGCCTTGAATTGCACTCATTTCCTTTATGAATGAATCCTTCGGTTCGAAAGTTTGGTTGATTATGAGTTTAAATAAGTTACGAGCAGAGCTGACTATGTTTTTTTCGTTCTTATTGCAAAAATCTTGAAATTTTTAGTGCAATCAAAGCAGTTAACTTCTCTAATGGAAAGAGAAAGAACAATCCAATTCCAAATTGGAACCACATGAAGGTAAACTACTATTTTCCGCTAAAGGTGCAATGTGTATCTTTGTTATTGGTTGAATATATATAATTGATTGTTTTTTATTCTTTTTTGTGAAGTGCCCACAACAAAAGGGGGTTGAAGTTTGTGGTTACTATGTGATGCTCTTTATGCTGCACTTGATCGAGGATGCTGGTCTACCAATAAAGAAGAAGGTGAATAGAGTTACCATGTTCTTTAATACATCACATCAATATAAACAATAAAATATGATATCGAGAAAATTTCATGATCCATCAACTTTTTTCTTGACTCACTTAGGTGATGGAGTTGGCTAGCAAGGACAAGTACATGACCAGGGAAATAAATGTACTTCGTCAGGATTTCATTGACTTTATCGACGTATTTATCACATAGATCATCATGGCTATTTGGGTAAGGTATTATCTGGGCTCTATTGGCTTATATTAATTAGAACTATTTTCTAATTTATTTTTTTAGTCACCCATGGAGTAGCTAGCTAGCTTGCTTGTTAAGGAGTACATTCCAAGATTATTTTTATGGAAAATAAGACATGCATGGAGCATTGCTTGTCCTGGTGATCAAATATCTTAAAATCCGATGAACATTTGAATGTCTTGTTCTTGGTACATGCATAAACTGACTGACCTTAGTAATTGTATAGGAAATGTCCGGTCTTGTGAATGTCACATAAATGGCTTTCCAACCATTTCTTGGTATGCTCTCAGATTATTCTACAAATCACCACTCTCATGGTCAAGACTATGATTCTACTCTCTAGAAAGTTTGCATTGATTTTGCACCCAGCTTACCTGTTTCTTTCCACAAGTCCACGGTATATTTCCTCTTGAGTGATTACTAAAACTATAAGGTCAAACTTAACACTCCTATATTCATATCACACCATGACTCGACTGAAAACTTTTGAACCATGCTCTTGGTAGGTGCTTCAGCCCATGCAAAGTCTTTTGTAGTCTACCAGAGAATAATGCCATAAGATTGCTTAAACCCTTTTGCTAGTAGCCTTCCTTTGTAATGCTGCATAAATCCACCTGTATTACTTACCAAAAAAAATATAAAAATAAACTCCATCCGTATTATATTTTAAGTTGTACACCCATTTACACCCAATTGTCTCTTGCCAAGCAAAGTTTTGTCAATTTGAATATATTTTTTTTCCTCTCTAATGCTTCCATTTTTTGTATCATTGCCACTTCCCACTTTGAATGAGACAGAGCATCAGTTACTGGTGTAGTGTCACCAAGAAACAAATGCACAACAGGTAGGAGATAAGGAATAATTTTTTTTATGAGGTGTCTTGTTACATAAGAATGGTTCCCTTGCAAAGTGTAATAGGAAGATCAAGACTAGAATTAATAGGATCATTAGCATAAGTGTTACCTGGAGGTGAAGCATCTGAATTAGGAGGTTCTGATGATGTTGGAATTGATGAAAATATGATCTCCACTCTTTTGTATGCAAATTATCTTGCAAGGGAGCTTTTTCTGAAGGCTTTTATGGTGTCTTGTCACTTTCTGAATATTTTCTCTCTTGGGATGACAGCATATACAAAACTGGAGGGACTGGCTGGATCAAAGGTAAGTACTTCCCCTATTGATCTGAAGAGGTAAACTCTTCACATTGAGATGAATAATATGGAATGTTTCCAAACTGTGATCGGGTCCGCATGGGATGGTTGCAAACAGGGACTGGTGGAGGTGGTGATGGGGTTGGAATAAGGCTAGGACTGGGACGGGCATTGGGTGTAGTGGGACTAGATACCTAGGCAGGGAGTGTAATGGGGTTGCAGGCAGGGGGTGGTGTAGGGAAGCTGGACTCCTATGCAGTAGGTTCAGTAGGTGCAATGGACTCCTGGTAAATGGGGCTGGGTAGAGGTCTGGACAAGGCCTGGGTAGGTGAGCTGGGTGTATTGCGTAGTGTAGTGAGGTGCAGTGGCACGACCTTGGTAGTCACAGTTGGGCTGGGAAGTGGGACTGGGTGCAGTGGGTCTGGGTAGTGAGAATGGGGCTCGGTCTGGGCTAGCCTGGATTGGGTGGGCTGTTTAGGCTGGGATTGGATTCGGGCCAGAATATAAGGCATGATAAGTGGACCATGCCTAGACATAGACTGGCACTGCCTGACCAGGCCCATGTTACCCTTGTCCATGTGGGGCACCTTAGTGCTGGTGTTGTACATAAATTTCTTGAGATGGCTGCATTTTTAACTGACCCAGCTCAATGATTGTTTAACCTTGTGTTTTGGTCGATTGGCAATTCTCTTGTCATTTTTTTTATTTCTTTTAGGGAAGATAAAAAATGCCCAACAACAATAATTCTTTTGCTATTCCAGCAATGATTTTTTTTATTACATCTTTCTAGAAAACACCAAATAAATGGCTTCATAGTACCAAAAGTAGTAGACTGCATTCATGACTAGACCCAGCAGTATTGACTCAACTTCATAGATCACCTGTACTCATCAATGGATGACGTGTTTTTTAGATTTTGTTGGTTTTAATTGTTTTTTGCTTACCCTGACTAAAAAAACAGATATTTGAGGTTATGCCATGTGAACATGTAGCGTATTTTCATTTTGTACTATATAATGAATTTTATCATTTTACGATATATTGAATCCTAACTATTTGTTTTGTTTTGTTTTTTCTTTTTTTGTAGGTTAAACTTAATAGAACGCGTGCGGCTATGACGTGGAAACATTTTGTGGCTTTTGTAGATGAATGGATAAAAGCTAGACGTGAAATCATTTTCTCGCATGGTGTTAGACTAGTAGGCTAATTAGGTTTTATTTTGTGTATGGGTTTTGTAAATGTTTGAGGTTATATTTTGGATAGTTGGATAATGGAATTATTTAGTAATGAAATGAAATTGTTTTTGAGATTGTTGTGGATGGGCAATGCTTCTATACAGGTCAATTGTTGTTCATATATATATGTACATTGTTAAATGAAATTGTTTTTGAGATTGTTGTGGATGGCAATGCTTCTATACAGGTCAATTGTTATTCTATATATATGTACATTCTTTTTTCGAAACAGGTGATCTACTAAAAGTGACACAAGAGGGGATCCAATTTTGTGCAGTTTAAAGAAAAACCGACACAACAGTTATATTTCTTGTGTCGGTTTGTGCTTTTCCAAAGCAAATTTCTAGATATGAAATGCTAAAAACCGACACAAGTAGTATATCTGTTGTGTCAGTTTATACTTACAAACCGACACAAGTAGCATACTCTGTTGTGTCGGTTTTACTAAAATATGTTGTGTCACTGCTACTTATGTCGCTTTGCCAATCTAAAAAACCTGACACATCAGACTTGTTATGTCACTTAAAAATGGACACAACAAGCCATTTTTTTAGTAGTGGGAGCTACTGTTGGATCCAGTTTGACAGAAGCTGCGATATGATTTTTGTTTGTTAATTATGGACAAATAAAGGAGAAGAAGAATGAAGCCAGGGGGAGTTCTATAAGCTAAGGCAATTCAAGATCTACA
Source organism: Litsea cubeba (assembly GCA_012931725.1). Taxonomy (NCBI): domain Eukaryota; kingdom Viridiplantae; phylum Streptophyta; class Magnoliopsida; order Laurales; family Lauraceae; genus Litsea; species Litsea cubeba. Next base: position 33,680,302 of record CM022953.1, read on the forward strand.
ATGCTGACTTTTTTTAAATTGAATGTATTTTGGGTTTTTCTTTTAGGTAGATCATATTGCATTGTTCTAGGGAGGTTGTCTAAAAATTTCCAAAAGGGGGAGATTGTAAGGTTTTAAATGATGACAGGAGACAGAAGTTAACAAGGTGATAGAAATTCTGTCAAAATTTCAAAGCCAAAAATAAATAAGGCAAAACGGCAGAATGTGGCTCGCTATAGCGAGCTACAAGCTCACTATAGTGAGGTGTCTCTCGACGTGGATTCAAATCTTGACATAATTTATGTCTTCATGTCAACTTTTGTCTCCTGTCATCATTTAAAACCTTACAGGCGGCTCATTTTCCTGCTAAACTTGATTTGTCTATATATGATGGTTGTTGGTTGCAAGGGGGGATATCCTTGGCCGGCGGACCCAAAATTTTTGTTTAAAGGGTGCAGGCCCTAATAGGTAGCTTAGTTTTGGGGGAAACCAGGAATTTCATGTAAATCTTGAAAGTGGACCCATAATGTTTATTAGATTTTTGGAAGTAGACTTAGAATTTTCATATGGGTTTTGAAAGCGCGTCGTAGTTTGGCGGGTGCGACCGCACCCGGATGGCTGTACTTGGATCCGCCCATGTCCTTGAGTGAGTCAGTAGGGTGTCTTTAGTTTAGTAAAATTTTCTTTTGGTTGTCTTGGTTTTGATTCAATGAAAATCTCATTGAGAGAGAGAGAGAGAGAGAGAGAGAGAGAGGTCTATCCTTCGACCCAAAAGAAAAGCAATAAATAAATAGAAACGAGAGAGGGTTATAAGGGAGGAGTTCTTTTTTCCTCTGTTTTTGAAAGTGCATTAAAGTTGTGAGTCATTGTAGTTAGGGCTATCTATGAGCCAAATTAGGGATGAACTTGCATGGTCCCAAGTTTAGAACTATTATTTGTACCAAAAATAAAAAGTTTAGAGCTACTATGGATTTAGGGCTCTAAATCTTAACATGATAAGGGCTTTGTTAGATATCGCGATCACTGAGAGGGGGGGGGGTGAATCAGTGATTCCTTAAAAATAGGTCCAATTTAACAACAAAAGCAAATCAAATCACACAAGGACACCAGATTTAACGTGGTTCACCGAAAGGCTACGTCCACGGTTCAAAGACTATCCGAACACCAATCCGGTACAGGTCTGTATCTATTTTGTCGCACCAACGACAAAGAGCACCAACCCTTAAGTTTCAGATAGCACCAACTATCTAGGAAGCACCTACTCCCTTTACAATTTATCTGCACCAACAGATAGGATCACCAAACCCCTAACACCAAGCACCAACTTGATGTTCTACAGAATAAAAGTAGAGAACTTTTCTACAGCCTTTCCCCTCTACAATCTCTCTCTCTCAATCCCTTACAAATTGATATTTAAAGCATAAACTGAGAGACACTTATCTTATGGACGAATCACCATCTTCATGAGCACATTCTCGTCCACACTTGCTGTAGAAACTTGCAACACAACTGCACACAGCAACAGCTTCTTCTCCAATCACTCTTTTCTCCAAAACTCTTTCTTTTTGTTCTCTCTTCTCTTCTGTGTATCTGAAAACGAACCAATCAAGCCTTTATATAGGTTATGGTAACCCTTAAGAGTGTTCAAATTAGGCTAGAATTCGTTTAGAAAGAGTCCCAAACGAAATACACAAGAATCCTAAATTTTCGTGCACAACTTCTAATTTCTGCGCAATTCTGGTTCCCGTGCTCGGTCGACCGCATAGGGTCCCCGGTCGACCGGCGACACACTGTGGCACTAAAATAACTGGGAGTTTTCTGGGACTGTATTTTGCAGATTTCTCTTGCCCGGTCGACCACATGAGGTGCCCGGTCGACCGACCACTCTGCTTCAGGAATTCTGAATTCCTGAACTGGTTTAGCTCTGTTTTCTCTTTGAAGCTATATCAATACCACACTATCAACACCATACTTGTGACATTGTGTTGACAATAACTCCCACATCAAATGATTACTTGAGATACTAAACACTTCAATGCTTCATAAGACTTCTCAAGTCATCTCAAATTCCAACAATCTCCCCCTTTGGAATTGTTGGCAACACTTGGAACTTCAACACTTGGAACACTTCCCTGTCTTCAAAAAAACAAACAGAATCAAGATCTTCACATTCACAATCTTGATACCACTCTCCCCCAAGCTATCATGGCATAACTTTTTCTTGCATAACTTCTTCTAGCATAACTTCTTATAGCATAAGACTTTCTCCTAGCATAACATTCTCCCCCTTTGACAACAAGTCCAAAGGGACCAACCAAGGAGCGAATAGGATATTCAAGGAATACATTGCTCCCCCTTTCAAGCACAACTCCTAAGGATTAGGAGAGTGAGTAACTCCTAATTTTTTTCGGAGATACTCGAAGACTTCCTTTGGCAGAGGTTTTGTGAAGATATCAACAACTTGCTCAGTAGTTGGAACATATTCCAACTTTACCTCACCGTCTGCAACCTTTTCCTTGAGAAAGTGATAGCGGATTGCAACATGCTTCGTTCTAGAATGCTGAACAGGATTCTTAGAGATGTGAATTGCACTTGTGTTGTCACAGAGGATCGGCGTAGGATCCGTTGTTGGAACTCCTAGATCAGAGAGCATTTGCCGCATCCATAACACTTGCGTACAACAAGTTGCCGCTGCAATATATTCCGCTTCCGCTGTAGAAAGGGATACTGAATCTTGTTTCTTACTGTGCCATGCCACCAACCTTTCACCGAGATAGAATGCACCACCGCTTGTACTCTTGCGATCATCTATACATCCAGCCCAATCGGCGTCAGAGTATGCAACAAGAGTGAAGGATTTGCCTTTAGGATACCAAATACCAAGCTCCATGGTACCTTTCAGATATCGAAATATCCTTTTTACTGCTGTAAGGTGCGTCTCAGTTGGTGATGCTTGAAATCGAGCCACCATACATACTGCTTGCAGAAGATCCGGTCTTGTAGCAGTCAAATAAAGCAAGCTTCCTATCATCGAACGATTAGTGGTGTGATCAACGGACGAACCCTTATCATCTTTGCTTAGCTTTGTGTTCGTTGTCATTGGTGTGCTCACTGGCTTGCTATCTTCCATGTTAAAATGCTTCAGCATTTCCTTGATGTATTTCATCTGTGATATGAAGATACCATTTTTCAGCTGCTGAACTTGTAAACCAAGGAAGAACTTTAGTTCTCCAAGCATTGACATCTCAAATTCTTTCTTCATCTCTTTAGCAAAATTCCTGCACATTTCCTCATCATTGCCACCAAAGATTATGTCATCGACATAAACAATAACAACCAGCTGTTTGCTCAACTCTGTTTTGACATAAAGATTGCTATCAACTAGTCCTTTTCCAAAGCCGATCTTGCGGAGATAGAGGTCCAGCCTTGCATACCACGCCCTTGGCGCTTGTTTCAGCCCATAAAGAGCCTTTTTCAACTTGCACACTGGGTCTGAATTTTTGCTAATGAGAAAACCATCAGGTTGCTCAATGTAGACCTCTTCTTCAAGTAATCCATTTAAGAAGGCTGACTTTACATCCATCTGAAATACCTTGAAGGTTTTGTATGCAGCCAGTGCAAGAAACATACGAATGGCTTCCAGACGAGCCACCGGTGCAAAGGTCTCTTCAAAATCTATGCCTTCAACTTGAGCATAGCCTTTACAAACCAACCTTGCTTTGTTTCGTATGACCTGACCATCTTCATTCAGCTTATTCCGAAAGACCCATTTAGTACCAATAACATTCTTATCGGTAGGTCTAGAAACTAGTTCCCATGTGGAGTTCTTCTCAATTTGCTCCAACTCCTCATGCATAGCTTTCAACCAACTTTCATCGAGACTGGCTTCAGCCACAGTCTTGGGTTCAATGGTGGACACAAGTGAGTAATTGCTAATTACACTTTGTCTTATTTTAACACCGGCCTCAGGATCTCCAATGATTTGATCCTTAGGGTGTTGCTCTACCCAAGTGCTTTTCTTTCTAGGTGTAGCATCCTCTGAGTCATCCTTTGATTTCTCAGAATCATTAGGTTCAGCCACTTCATCATCAATCTCACTCGAGTCCTCATAAACCGGACTGTCATGATGAGTTACATTCTTTGATTCATGGTTTTCATCAATTCTAACATCGGCACTTTCTATAATTTTTCTGGTCCTTTTGTTAAGACATCTGTAAGCCTTACTAGAGGAGGAGTAACCCAGAAATATACCTTCATCAGCTCTTTCTTCAAATTTGCCCGGATTTTGTTCAAGACGCTTGATGTAACACTTGCTACCGAAGACTCTGAAGTGCTTGACTGTTGCTTTTCTCCCAAACCATAGCTCATAAGGAGTTTTGTCTTCATGTGGCCTGATCAAGCATCGATTCTGAATGTATACAGCCGTATGGATTGCCTCCTTCCAGTATTTGTCAGCTAGCTTGCTCTCAGTTAGCATTGTGCGAGCCATCTCTTGCACGGTGCGATTTTTCTGTTCCACGACTCCATTTTGCTGTGGAGTTCTAGGGGCTGAATATTGTCTTTGAATGCCATGGTGCTCACAATAGTTAGTGAACTCTTCAGATGTGAATTCACCTCCTCGATCAGACCTTAAAATCTTGATACGTTTTCCAAGCATATTTTCAACCTGTGCTTTAAACACTTTAAAACGATCAAGTGCTTGATGTTTATGCTTAAGAAACAATACCCATGTCATACGAGTATAATCATCAATGCATAACATAAAATACTTATCTCCATTGGTGCTTTGAGTTCGCATCGGTCCACAGAGATCAGTGTGCACTAGCTCAAGAGGTTTCTTTGAATGATGCTCCTTTGACTTGAACATTACCCTCGTTTGCTTTCCCTTTTGGCAAGAATCGCAAATGGGGTTGGAAGGCTTTTCAACTGTAGACATACCTCTGACAGCCTTTGAATTGCAAATCTTTGACATGTTGTCAAAGTTTAGATGCCCAAGGCGTTTGTGACACAACCAACTTTCCTCTGTCCGACTCATCAAGCAAGTCTTTTCAGCTCCATCTGACAATGTATAGAGATTTCCAGCAGTCCTAGATCCAGTAGCCACTGTTTTGCCGTTGCTACACTTCTTGATAGCAAACCCATTCTTAGTGAAGACAACTTCGTGGCCTTTGTCACAGATCTGGCTCACACTAAGCAAGTTGTGTCTTAGTCCAGACACATATAAGACCTCGTCTGATCTGATCTTGTTTGTCTTTAGCTGAACAACACCTTTTCCGCAGATTTTGGCACCATCATTGTTACCAAACTTCACTGATCCGCCTTCATAGTGCTGTAATTTGACGAATTTTTCCTTATCACCTGTCATATGGCTTGAACAGCCACTATCAAGGACCCATGGTGCTGCCTTCTTTTGTGCATTGAATGCCGTTTGCACAATGAGAGATTCCTTGGAATTATCTTCCCTTTTCTTTGCCCTCCATGCCTTAACTAACTTGGGTTTCTTTTCAACCTGAAATTGGTTAGCAATATGCAACCTACAATCCCTAGCCAAGTGTCCATAATTATAACACTTATGGCACTCAATTTTGTGGCCATTTAGGATTGAGAAAGGGTTCCTAATCACAAACGGGCTGTTTCTAACATAGAATTTGCAATCAGCTCTTTTATATCCATATCTATTACAATGATAGCAATAACCATAGAATCTGAACATTCTTCCTTTCTTAGGTGGCTGGTTAAACTCCACAAACCTTTTCTTATTGACCATCTCAATACTAGGCTGAAATTGAAGCTTTGTAGCCTTGAGAGGTATGGCACTTTGTTTCATAAACAAAGAAGGTGCAGCTTTAGAGGACTCTCCGGTCTCAAATCCAATACCAAATTTATTGTCGAAGGGCTTTTGAACTTTCAGAATTTCATTGAGTTTCATTGTCCCTTCAATTGCTTGGAGCGCTTTGAGTTTTCGACTACTTTCCAAGTTTTCAGCCTTTGCTCTGGCGATTTCAGTTTCAAGTTTAATAGCCTCTTCCTTTTTTATACTTATTTGATTTTCAAGGACTTCCACCATTCTTTTATATTCTTCAACTTGAGTTTTCAAAGCAATAACTGAACTTTCAGATTCATGAAGAAGTTTCAGATTTTTCTTACTTGTTTTTCATTCCATGCTAAGCTCCTCAAGTGCGGCAATGAGTTCTTTTTCAAGATTGACCTCAGCCTCCTCTTCCTCTTCTGGCTCGTGCTCCTCTTCTTCTTCAACAGTAACCATGAAGAGAGCTTCAGTTGCCTCGGCTGATTCATCATCGTCTGAAGTTTCAGACGTGCTGTCATTATATTGACTGATGAAGCTTTTTGCTTTACCCCTCTTTCTGAAATTTTTCTTCCATTTACTCTTATCAACATAAGAGTCATCATCATTGTTTTCTTTCAGCGGACACTTCGCAGCAAAGTGACCAACACCGCCACAATTGAAGCATTTAAAGGGTAGCTTCCCTTTGTACTTTCCATTGCTTCCTTTCTTCAGCTTTCTAACTAATTGAGCCTCAAGCTCATCATCATCAGTATCAGCATCATGACCAGCAGTCTCTTTTCCCTTTTTCTGAACTTTGAAGGCCGCTTCTCTATCAGATGAAGACGTCTTACCTATGCGCATCTCATAGGTAGTGAGTGAACCATGCAACTCATCCATGGTAAATTCATTCAGATTCTTGGCTTCTTCTATGGCTGAGACTTTTGAATCAAACCGGGGAAGAAGAGATCTTAGAACCTTTTTGACGATAACTGGTTCTTTAATCTCATCCCCTAGTCCACGAATGTCATTCGTGACTTCATTCACTCGTTGCATATACAAGTCAACATTCTCGCTTTCCTCCATGCGAAGAGACTCGAATTGAGAGCGATGAGTTTGCAATTTCGCTTCTTTGATCTTCTCATCTCCTTCATGAATGCTTTTCAACTTGTCCCATATTTCCTTGGCTGTTTTGCATGCAATTACTTTGACCAGCTCGCTGTCCACAAGGCCACTAAAGAGTGCATTCTGCACCTTGGAGTCGTTGTCTGCTAACTTCTTCGTTGCAGCATCAGTGGGTATGATGGCAGTATTGTAATTGACTCTGACAGTCTCCCAGACATCATAGCCAAGTGATTTGATGAAAGCCTGCATTCTGATCTTCCAGAAGGAGTAATTAGAACCATCAAACAAAGGTGCTTTCTTATTCCCTGTATTGGATGCCATGTGATTTGACAAGAGATCACCCTTAGCGTGTTAAGCTTATCAAGGGAACCTTGGCGCTCTGATACCAATTGTTAGATATCGCGATCACTGAGAGGGGGGGGGGGGGGTGAATCAGTGATTCCTTAAAAACAGGTCCAATTTAACAACAAAAGCAAATCAAATCACACAAAGACACCAGATTTAACGTGGTTCACCGAAAGGCTACGTCCACAGTTCAAAGACTGTCCGAACACCGATCCGGTACAGGTCTGTATCTATTTAGTCGCACCAATGACAAAGAGCACCAACCCTTAAGTTTCAGATAGCACCAACTATCTAGGAAGCACCTACTCCCTTTACAATTTATCTGCACCAACAGATAGGATCACCAAACCCCTAACACCAAGCACCAACTTGATGTTCTACAGAATAAAAGTAGAGAACTTTTCTACAGCCTTTCCCCTCTACAATCTCTCTCTCTCAATCCCTTACAAATTGATATTTAAAGCATAAACCGAGAGACACTTATCTTATGGACGAATCACCATCTTCATGAGCACATTCTCGTCCACACTTGCTGTAGAAACTTGCAACACAACTGCACACAGCAATAGCTTCTTCTCCAATCACTCTTCTCTCCAAAACTCTTTCTTTTTGTTCTCTCTTCTCTTCTGTGTAGCTAAAAACGAACCAATCAAGCCTTTATATAGGTTATGGTAACTGAGTGTTCAAATTAGGCTAGAATTCGTTTAGAAAGAGTCACGCCCCGAAACCGGGACCTGCAGCGAACCGATCTCGGGGTGCGAAATTTTGGAATAATTTGAAACTTTTTGTATAGTTCCCAAGATCCGCGTGAATGAGGATAATCACATCCCAACACAATCAGAGTATATTTTTCGCGGAAGCTAAACATGGTGTTACGACCCGGAATCCGTGGCCATCGGGTTCCGTGTCGTACGCAACCAATATCATGAGCCATCAATAAACAGACTGGCATAATCATACATAAGAGCACACTGAGCTGGTAGTAACAAACTATTATTTCCCACATATTCAAGTTACAATTAACAAATGTCTTAATTACAAACCCAAAAGAAAAAGGCTGATAAAGCCATACAAAGATATATCCAACTAGACAGAATACTACCCCAAGTGTTAGATACGAACTCCGGTGCCAAACTTGACATCAGGACGATATCAGTGGGCAGCCTCTCACGTCAGACCGGCGGTCCCACCGCCTCCTCTGATCAAACACCTAAAACCAGAAAGAGAAGAAACTGGCACCAAACAAAAAGGGTCAGACACGACGGTCTGGCAAGCAAATAAACAACTAATATGAACAAAAGAACATACATAAAACCAGACGAAATCATCGTAAAACCGGATAAATGATCTAAACAATAATGACAATAAAACACGCTAAAACGGTCGAAAGTCCGAACATAAATATCGAGACAAATAAACGGACAGACTCTAAAGCATAATTATCTCGAAAAGATAACCACTTAAGCGAAGCATTTAATAATTGGAAGTACCTTTAAAAAAACTGAGTAGTAGAAACAATACGATAAAGGTCGATATCGTAAACATTAAACAAATCAAAGCATAGAAAGCATAGCCGACAATAATCATAAACTAAAGTAATGTACGGATAAAACCTAGGCGACCACAAATAGCTAAATCCTCCTATCACCGAAGTAATAAGAGCAAACAGAGCGTAGCCACTAAACGTGGTACTAAACAGAGGATCAGAACCGTAGCCATACAAATGGGACCGGCAGATCATTACCGTTGCCATGGTCGGTACAGACGGAATCCAAGCTGCAGCTGGCGGACAGAGTAAAGATCCCAAGCCGGGTGATCAGCCCGACAAGGTGACCTAAGCCTAGCGGTGCCTTTAGTTTTCAAAACTCGAACGGATACAAATCTAACATAATACTAATCCCTTTGGCTCAGGGGCTCGCACCACATAGCTCTGGCCCCGTCTTGCCTCGGGGTTTTGTTTTCGAAATCATAGCCTCTTTGGCTCATGGGCTCGCACCACATAGCTCTGGCCCCGTCTTGCCTCGAGGTTTTTATTTTCAAATACTAGTGTTGTCAAAACAGTAGTTTTATCGAAGAAATCCCGAATGTAACGAACATACTCCAATCTCTTTTCAAAATCGAATCGGAGAAAACATACGAATATCCATGGTAAACCGTTCAAATACACATCAAAGTGATTTGTATAAAATCATACGATCACCCCATTCGAACATGGGAAACCACATGATTTTATAACAAATCACCGATGCTATTTAAGTTAGTTTACCAGAGAGAACAAATACAAATACGAATACAGATACAAATACATTTTTCTGACTTGAAATGGAATGGACAGTGGAGAATGACTTAATGACTTACCGAGGAACCATCTCAATGCACATTTAACCTTTAAACATTAATTAATAAAAAGTACGTTTGATGCCAATGAAAATTCATAATATTTAAATGATAAAGTGTGCATTAAGACTCGAACGGTTCCTGGGTGATTACACATACACTCATTCTCACATCATTCCCATTTCACAAATTTCCAAGTATCAAAGTAATGACAAAACTCTTAAAAACAGGCCCATAACTGGCCTTGAACCAAACCCCAAAACAATCCTTTAAATCCGGCCCAAACAGACCTTGAAATTAGTTCATAGTTAAACCATGAATGGCTCACAAAACACATCTTGAAAACAGTCCAAACTAATCTTGAAACAGGCCCACAAAAACTGGTTTTTAAAGCGACCAAAACCAACCTAAACAGGCCCACTAAACTGAACCTTAACCAAGCCCACGAACAGATTTGAAAACAGTCCAAAACATATCCTTAAATGGCCTACAAAACGATTCTTAAAAACAGCCCAAACTAATCTTCAAACAGGCCCACAAAAACTGATTTTTAAAAACAGTCCAAAACTAATTTGAATCAGGCCCAAGGAACAAGTTTTAAAACCAACCCAAACTAACCATAAAACAGGCCCACCAACAATTCTAAAACAGCCCACAAAACAATCATTAAAAACAGTCAAATGTCAGGCCCGAAGATGACCCAACATCAGATCTGAAATGGCCCAATAAACAGTTTTAAAATAGCCCAAAACTAAACTTGAAACAGGCCCAAGAAAGCCCCTAAAATCTGGCCCACAAACAATCCAAATCACGGGCCCAAACCAGACCCAGACTGAGCTGGGCCTCGCTCGAGCGGACCCAGGCCCGCTCGAGCGGACCCAGACAGAAGCTGGGTCGCTCGAGCGACCCAGTGGGTCGCTCGAGCGGACCCAGACAATGCCTGGTCCGCTCGAGCGACCCAGTGGGTCGCTCGAGCGGACTGGGCCTGCCCAGTCCGGCCCGAGTGCAGAAAACTTCCATTCCTTTGCATTTTTTTCTGATTTTTCTTGATTCCTTTGATTCCTCTTCTTTCATACTGAATTCCATGAATTGTTGGGCCCTTCCTTGGCCTTCCAAACACATCAAACCATCCACAAAACATCCTAATTGGCCCAAACATAAGACTTTTTAAAGCAAAGCTTACTCCCTTTCATTGGACACCCTACTTAGCACAAAGAGGACTAAAGTAAAAACCAAATTCCCTACTCATTGTACAATAGCAACATAAGTGAAAATCAATATAACCTTGCTTCATTCATTCAATGCCAATCCATAAACCATGAAAAATTGAACAAAATAAGGAAGAAAAACCATGAAGCTTAAACAAGAACACAAAACATCATATTAATTGTGGAATTCACTTGCCTTGGTCAAGAGAAGATGTAAAAACACTCCATGAAGTCCTCTTATGGCCTCAAGCTCCACAAATCATAAAACCCCCAAAATAGCTCAAAGAACCCTAGAAATCAATCATTTTCCAAACTCCATGAAAACCTATTGCATAAATGATAAAACCCTTCAAAATGGTTTGAAAAACAAGAATCTCATGAAAGGAAACCATTGCTAACCTTTTTGAAGCTCAAACAAAGAAGAAAGGCTTGGATGAGGGGTCTCTCCTAGCTCAAAATCCTTGAAAATGGTTCCCTTGGAAAGCTTGAGTGGAGAAGAAGAAGAGAGGAAGATCAAATCTCCCTTTAGCATCAAGGAACAAGAGATGCATGAGGAGAGAGAAAGGGGGCTGGGAGAAACCCTAACCCCACTTTGTTGCAGGAAATGAGAGAAAGAATGGGGGAGACAAGAAGAGCCCATGGCTTTTATAGAGAAAATGGGCTGGGCCCCATGGGCCCCAAACTCACCAAGGCTGAAACTAATGTTTGCGGGTCCCGAATGAAAACGACGAAGAAGACAAAAACGATCGGCGAAATATCTAGTTTCCGAAAAGTATAATTTCCCCAATTTCTGAAATTTTCGAAATTCATGGACAGATTTAGGGTGAAAAGTCAGTTTTGCCCTTTTCCTCGAAAACGTGATTTCTGAGTATCAAATCATAATGGTCAAAACATGAAAGTTGTTGAATTTCATAAAATGAGTCAAAATACACCAAATCCAGAATTTTTAGAAATCCGAAGTAATTTCCCAAAAAAAATACAAATCCTAAGGGCCGGGTCAAACTAAAGTCAACGGTCTACAAAATCTCCAAGGCAAGGAAAAATCCGGTCAAGCTCGAAAACACGGTCAAACTAAATCAAAGCTCACTTAAAAAGCTAAACCACGATTAAAACAATACTAAACAAAAGGACTGGGGGTCGGGATCTTACAGAAAGAGTCACAAACGAAATACACAAGAATCCTGAATTTTCGTGCACAACTTCTAATTTCTGCGCAATTCTGGTTCCCGTGCTCGGTCGACCGCATAGGGTCCCCGGTCGACCGGCGACACACTGTGGCACTAAAATAACTGGGAGCTATCTGGGACTGTATTTTGCAGATTTCTCTTGCCCGGTCGACCGCATGAGGTGCCCGGTCGACCGACCACTCTGCTTCAGGAATTCTGAATTCCTGAACTGGTTTAGCTCTGTTTTCTCTTTGAAGCTATATCAATACCACACTATCAACACCATACTTGTGACATTGTGTTGACAATAATTCCAACATCAAATGATTACTTGAGATACTAAACACTTCAATGCTTCATAAGACTTCTCAAGTCATCTCAAATTCCAACAGGCTTTTGGGAGATAATTCCATTTGATAAAAGCTAAAACCTTAGAAGGGCATGAATTCCATAATAGTAGGAGATTATGTTCCATCTTAAACACGGTTAGGGATACAAGACTTGACCATCGATCTAGGTTTGGCCCGTTTTAGGATTTAGATAGTTCAATGAGTTCGAGGCAGCACATTAACCAGTGTCTATGAAAGAGAGAGAGAGAGTCGTCGTTGATGGAACGAGAGAGTAGGATGCAGAGTGTAACACCTCAACCCGAAATCTTGATTAATACTAAATTATTAGATTCTATTAAATTTAACTGTGTTTAGTTATTAAGTAAGTTTCTTTAACCTTAGTAGGCCTTATTTAGGCTATTAGGTTGGACCATGGGTCATGGATATGTAGTTTAGACCAGGTTTGACTCGATTGGGTAGAATGAGGGACTTTTTCATAATTTTAGGTTTTTCAATTTTGCATCATATGCATGTCATATGGGGTCATCGCTTGTATCTCGATGAGTACGTCGATTTTCGTGTTTGACTCCGCTTTGTTAGACCTCAATTTAGCTAAGTAGATCAGCAGTTGACTCTAATTGTAAATACACGGAAGAAATTGGGTTTTCTTATTAAATGAAAAAAATTCTTTGTTAAAACCATTCAATCCCATTCTCAAACGATTGTTCTAGCTCTTTGGCAAGAGAGAATTGCTTCTCATCTCCTTCCTTCCTTCTCTCTTCTCAAATGTTCAAGGAGTTTGGGATTTGAGAGACAACTTCATCTAAGCATAGGCCATTATTTATATATACACTAGTGGAGTCCTGCACATGTGCAATGCATGTGCACTGAACACACAGTTTTACTAAGAAAATCTTTAAAAAAATAAAGCTCTTAAAAAATTTAGAAGAAGCTTCAATATATTTAAAAATCAAATTTCAACAGAAAACGAGTGATAGTAAATTGCAAGGCCCTTGCAATGTACAAATATAGCTGACACTACTTTTTTCCTATACATTTGAAAATAATAAAACAATGATATAGTGAGAAAAATGAGATCTTAAAAGACAATCGATATGGAATTTATATAACTTTTTGAGGATATAAACCACATATTTCTAGAAATTTTATCATGAATGTGTACAAAGAAATTTAAATTTACTTTATTTAACATGTCAGGTCGACTTATCAGTTTCCTGGTAGACTTGACCTGCTAAAGCTGGATCGAGTCCAGTCGAAAGCATAGCCAAATTAATAACCTGTAGTTTTATAAAAAAAAAAAAAAAACTAAGAACCAGATAAGCTTACTGTTCTAACCAATTACCATGAACATTATATGTTCACTACAAAATCAGATGCTATTAAGAAAAAATAAATAAATATATCCTACCTAAGGACATCGAATAAAAAAACAAAGATGATAGTTTTAGTCTTAACTTACAAAGAAGAATAACATCTCACACCGACCGTCAAGAATAATGAAGTAATCCGGCTTGTCCTCAAGCGACAGGGATCAACAATGGTGGAACTATGATATGAATTCTGACGGATAAGATTTGCAGAGCACCTGTTGATAAATATTAGTATTTAACATGTGCTTTGTTGTATTTTATAAGACGTGCCACTATCAGGTAAAAAGAGGCAATACCTCTCCAAGAGTCAGCATTTTTTTTTCTTGATACAAAGTGCTATATTTTATACCCTATAAGAAAAGGATAAAACAAAATAATTATAGAAGTTCAGTTAAATGGAAGCTCACAAATAGTGATATCCATAGGGAAAAAATACCAAAAAATAAAAACTACGAATACAAATCTGCCACAAGAATTGGACCTTCCTTTTAATAAATACATAAGAATGTAACCTAGGTATTCTAGATCAACTCTTCTGCTCTGTTCTGTATAGGGGATGTGAGTGCTTATCAAATTAAGAAAAATTCGAAACGGACAAAGTCAAACTGAATTTGTTGCAGCTCAGCATCAAATACTCATTTTAGTTGTTTACGCTTAAAATGATCACTTCATTCACTAACTCCGAAGTTAGTAGTAACGCTAGCATAACAAGTAGTTTCTATGAGATTCTTGTCTTTCCGTTAAGGAAAGGCATGACGCTTCATTAAAATATATGAAAGGAAGAAGAACAACAACAAGAAGAAGAAGCTTACAATGATGAAAGAAATAAATATGTTAGAAAATGATCAAAGTTTTTCAATTTAAACCTCATGAGTAAGAGTAATAATAAATAAATATATTCATGCCCTTGAAATACCCTTTTATAATAAAAAAATACACAAAGTTGTATATTAAGAAACTAAAAATTGTACAAAACAACAAGTCTTTTACGATAGCAATCTATAAGACCTACCACTAAATTGCATTTATGGAATTATCTTTAGCAATCACAAATATTAGAAGAGAACTAATATTTAGTAGTAGTTATCACATTATCCAACTTGTGATTATTCTTTCAACAGCGGTATAAATTAATCAAGATCAATACAACTATTATGTCAGATTGAAAACTCAATTATTCGAACTAAATAAAATACAAATACATGAAGCAAAAGGGAAAAGAATATTTAAATTTTTTTTCATGGTAACTTTCATTAAAAGAGAGAAAAAAATAGGGCGGATATAAAATGAGTTTAAGTTTGTACATTTCACTTTCTTATTTATGATATTTTGTCAGTTGCTACTTTTTTCTAAAAAAGAAAAAAGAAAAAACTTAACATAAAGCAATAATGCAAACGCAGTACTTGTATATATGGGATGTGTTTATAAGTTTTGGAGGTCCCTATACCTTTTTCAAAGGTCATAATAAATAATATACAACTGAAGGAACATCAAATTACAAATATTTAAGGTTAGTGCACAAAAGATTAAAGGGTTAATATTTAAAAAATAATAACAAAGGGTTACATCCGTACAAAGAAAATAATCTCATATCTTTTTGAAACCCCCCGGAGCCCTCTAATGTTCTTAACTCTCAAATTTCAAATACAAATACCACTCAAGTATCTTTTAATCCCACCAAAAAATAAAAATAAAAATAAAAAAAATTAATAGAAACTATTTGCACAATTAGCATTGTTTAAGGTAAAAAAAAAAAACAGAGAATGTTAATTCTCTCGCATGTAGTCAATTTGGTATTTGAATTATAACACAACCATCAATTGGCCACCAGCAACAATAACAAAAGTAGCAAGCTAGCTAATTCCTTTTGTCGCGACTTTTAAGCTGATGGCGAAGTATTTAAAGTGCCCACAAAATTGTAAGTATTGAACACCAAAAGGTAGTAAGTAAAATACAATTGATTCCTTTTCTTTTGATCCATTTATAAAATATACTATTCATTTTTTTCATCCCGTCTTAGTTCAAGGTTTATTATTGAAAAGCACATGGCATTTAAGTTTTCAGAGTTAAAATGCAGTATGTACACCATGAACCACATAATGGAGTAAATAGTGGATAGTTAAAATATTTTGTTTTTCCCACCTTGGCTTAGTTTATTAACCGGGGTGGACAAAATAGAGCCAAGTAAGACTAAAAAAACTTTATGAATGATAAAATTTGAAATATTTTTCCTTTGAAATGATTCTTTAATAGCACCATATCTCACAATTAATTTTACAAAAGACAAAAAAAAAAGTTGAAAATTAGTGAACAAAATTCCTCAATGAGAACCATGAATGAATGCTTATTGGTCTTATCCCACTGGAGGGGTTTGGAGGGTGACGATTGAAGCGGCCGTAGTCTAAAGCGTAAGAATTTCACTAAGATAAACTAAAACAGGAAAAATAAACAAAATAAAATGTCAGATTCTTATACAAATATGGATTATGCTTTTGGCCTTTTGAATATTAGCACAGGTACTGCTTAAAAAAAAAGCCCTTCCCCTTCGACTCTATGGAGAAGGAAAACAAATTCTGACAGATAATGAAAAGCTTTTTCCATGCCTCATAGCATCGTCCTTTTAGTTATTGTGTACTTTGCTTTTCTCAACCATGACACTTTCTATTTGAGTTTTCCATTTTCCTATCTCACATAACAAAACAGTATCAATTTTACATTTTAAATGATATGCACAAATTAATATTTCAAACATAGAGTGAGAACTATATACAAAGTTCTACCATAAGGAAACTCAAAACACACACAATTTGAAAGCCTGTAGTTAAGATTTAAGAAGTAAAACAGACATATAATTAAAATTATCAGAGCACGAAGGCTATCAATGGGCCTAACTTTGGCCCAAACAGGAATGAGAAAGAAAAAACCAACTCTTCATCATCATTTTCTTAACTCTGGTTGCACCAATTTTTCTTAGAATGAAGATTTTATTGCAATATTAAAAAAAAAAATTTGAAGAAGAAGACACAATCAAACGATAATAATTTCAGTAGACAGTGCTCACTTACATGTATGAAAACTCCCTCCATTCCAAAAGAATCTAAGAGTCAATGAAGAATTTGTTAAAATGCCATGTTCTTCCAAATACAATTACTCATAGAGGAAAAACCTCATACCCACAAAATTCCATGCACTGAAAATCTTGTAGTGTCTGAATAAGAAGAATGTTAAAAGAAAATTGAAAGAAGAAGAGGAAAAAAAAAACAACATTTGAGATAGATTCCAATCTTATCCACATTTTCCTTTTGTTCTCTCCACCACCTAAAAAAAAAAAAAAGAAACAAAGAAACCGAAAAAAAATTACTCAATTTATTGGAATGTATAAAAATGAAATTTCATTATGTTTAAAATATCATCATCTACTCAATAGAAGTGATTTAAAAAATTATTAGAACCGTATGTGCCAAGTTTGGTCTAGATCCGAGTTCATTTGGGTATAGTAGGGGGTAGTTAGCAATTTTCCAGAGAATTTAGGGGGCTTTTTCGTAATTTTAGATTTTTGACATTATGGCACCGTTGGGTAGATATTTTTAGTTCTTAAACTTTAGTCTTCTAGCTCATCTTAATCCGGATCCTCAAAACCCCTCTAAATCCAAACCTGACCCAAAGTCTATTTTAGATAAATTGGGAAATTCCCATTATGTCCCCATCTTTATCCATCTGATTCACTCTCTCTTATCTCTTTTCTTTCTTTTTCTTTTATCTCATTCTATTTCCTCCCTTACTACATCTTACTCTCTTTTTATTAGGCGGGTGTGTAGTGAAACCGTACTACATCTTACACCCTTTTATAATAGGGTTTAGATACAAATTACTCTCTTTTTATTGGGCAGGTGTGTAGTGAAACCATAATACATGTTACTCTCTTTTATAATAAGGTATAGAAATATAAGATAATATATGTAATAAAAATACTAAGTGGGGCCCACATCTTGCATTTTATTGGACAGGCGTGTAGTGAAAAAGTACTACACTACTAATACGAAGTGGGGCCCACATCTTGCATTTTATTGGATAGGTGTGTAGTGAAAAAGTACTGCACTTTGCTTTCTTTTATATAGGGTATATAGTATATATAAATAATATAAATACTAAGTGGGGCCCACATCTTACATTTTATTGGGCAGGTGTGTAGTGAAAAAGTACTACACTTTACACTCTTTTATATAAGGGTATAGATATAGATATAGATATACATAGAATATGATATATTAGCCCAATAGAAAAAAAAAACCATCTTACTCTTACTCCGTGTCACATTCCGGTCTCAAGATTACTTGGCCAAGTGTAATCCCCGAGGTGTGATACGCTCACTCCCGTGAAATTCGCACCTATCTCTGGTCAAGTACGAATTCACGAAGGATAACATTCCACTTTCCACATGTGAGACTTGCTCGCTGACACCTTTGCCTGTACATTTAATACGGAAGCACATACAATAATATTATATATATGGGAGATGCTTCTATAAGAGATGTTCTCACCTTACTATGAGAGATAAAGTGGGGGCCTTCACATCAATATCCAATGCCAACAACTTAAATTTGAGGGTCCCACCCCTATCTCTCTCATATAAGATGAGAGATATCTCTCATAGGAGCATCTCCCTATATATATAATGGCCTACGCTTAGATGAAGTTGTCTTTCAAACCCCAAACCACCCGAAACCCCCCACCCCCAAACACTCAAATGAAGCCACAAAAAGCCCAAATTTGATATTTATCCAATTGCTATTTAATTGATATCCTAAAAAAAGATATGCCATCTAAAACTATTAAACTCAAGGCAATGAATCAGTGGCCTATGATGACCTAAGAGAGTTGATAATTTGCACACAGGTTGTCCCATCTAAACTTTTCGGTTCCCTACCTTTCCTATGTTTAGCATAGCCTAGGTGGGCCCCACAAATTTGGACATAAGTATGTGCCTTGCACGAATTTGAAGGAAATGGTCGGGGAATGATCGTGGGGATGAGGTGAACCTATTTCATGTATTATTAGATTTTCGATGTGGTGAGTTGATGATGGAGTTGAAATCCACATACTTTCGAAGCTCGACTTTTCCCAAAATGATAACTATGCATCAAAATTGGTTCAGTGACCCTCAATCTTTCCAATTTCTCTGCTAACATATCAAACTAATTAATGACCATCTAGACCCGCCTAACTAACAACTGAACATAATTGGTTAACCTTAATTATAATTAATTAACGTTTAAGCCAACGGAATTAGGATCGGAGTCTTCCATTAAGAGAATTTATCAACTTGATGCACTCCTTTTAGACTCATTCTCAGTATCTACCAATAAAGACTCAAGAAAATAACCCCATATTCAGAGATACAGAAGCCAAGAATATGATACCTTACCTTAAACATGATTGAGGTATACCTGTATTCTTTCCCTAACTTCAAATTTCACATGATCCCCTGGGGTAGGTGTGAATTCAATAAGATAACAATATTTCTACAGAATCAAAAGCTATGAGTTCCCAATCACCAAATTGATAATTTATGTTATTACATCAAGACAAAATCTTAAACACAATCTCGAACATCAAATTCACCTACTTTGCTGCAATTCTAACTCTCGAACAAGATAAAAAAAAGGAAATTATTTAAATATCATACATCCTTTCGTATGCAAGTCAGACTGGAGCTGATTAGATTTACTTTATCTACCTTCCGTAGTTTTTGGGCAATTATTGCCTTTTTCTCCGAAAAACCAGTGCAACAGGATAGATAATTAAAATTTATGAGGAGTTTCTTTTGGGACTCTTGGCATACAGGTTATTATTTAATCCTACTGTTTGGGATGTCATTTGTCATCCTATTTCTTAAGGGGACTAGGTATCAAGTTTTTCTTTGCTATGAACCAACCTACTATTTTAAAACTAGGGGTGCACAAAAAAACCACTAAACCGCTAAACCGATCCGCACTGGGCAGTTCGAATTGGTTTTATAGTAGATCGGTTCGGATTACCTTGAAATCATTCGGTTTGGTTCGATTTTCGGCTTAAAAGTGCGGTTAAGCCGCTCAAACCGAGCCGAACCGAACCAATTATATAAATATATATTTTTTATAAAAAGAAATCACTTGAAGAATATTCGAACCCTTACTCTGTTACTTCAAGTCCAACGTCTCTCACCAATTGAACTACGTTTTTTTTGTGGAAAAATAAAAATAAAATAAAATAAAAAAAAACATAACCGAAACAAACCGAACAGGTAAAAACCGATGGTTTTGGTTTGGTCGATAGTTTTTCCTCTAAACTGATTCAAACCACCGATGTCCTATTTGAAACAAGTATAGAATGTTACTTTCAAAATCTCACTCTCGGAATCTTTGGATTAAGGTCAAATAGCTTAGGCATAAATCCCTTTGGGATGTGGGTATACCTGCTCGAGGAAAGTTTATTCATTGATCAAATTAAATTTGCCAAATGCTTATATCATGAGCCCATGCTGAAGTTTCAACTAGTTTTCACCAGCACCTTCGGGGATTAATAACTAGACAGACAGATGCTCAAGTAAAAAACATTCATGTCCCTCATATCAAAAGGGCTAGAGGATTTTACCGAAAAAAATACTTAATCTGGTCATGTTACGCAATCAAGCACTTTAGCATGTGTAGCACCAATTAGAGCAACTGGGCCCGATTTTTATTTTTTTTTACCAAAAGAGCACATCGTCGGCGCCGACCTTATTTACACTGAATAAGGTCGGTGATGATCTTAGCTTTGTAAAATAAGGTCATCACCGACGCAGAAATCCTATTTTATTTTCAAAAGTTGTAACTTTCCTTTTGCGTAATTAAATACAGCATCGGTGATGAGACCTTCTCTTTGTAAAATAAGGTCATCACCGACGCAGAAATCTTTCATTTTAGAACAAAAGTTGTAATTTTTCGAGGCTTGATTTATGAAAATTTTTAAGGGAGGTCGGTGATGACCTTAACTTTGTAAAATAAGGTCATCACCGACACAGAGTTCCTATTTTATTTTCAAAAGTTGTAACTTTCCTTTTGAGTAATTAGATACAGCGTCGGTGATGACCTTCTCTTTGTAAAATAAGGTCATCACCGACGCAGAAATTTTATTTTGTCACCAAAAGTTGTAACTTTTCATGCTTTTTCAAATGTATTTAGTGCTAAAGTGTCAGTGATGACCTTATTTTAACGGAGAAAAATAAAAATTTTTGTTGGGACTACTAATTTTCATCTATATTCAACTATGTGCTTCCAATAAGATTTATATAAGCAAAAAAATAATGATTGACTTTCTCATCAAGTACAAACAAACGATAGCATTCAATTGACAACCAATCAACATCCCATATACAATTACATCACATCCTATATACAATCAACAAGTATTTCCATCGTGTCAAACCAACAAACAAAATCCCCCAATAATTCAAAAGTTTACAATTTACATTACAATGCATTTGGAAGAGCACATAACCCGGGAAAGGTTTACTGCAAATCAGGCTACAAGACTGGTAGTGGATGAAGTTTAAGCTTTAAAGCATTTCTAATCCAGTTTTGTTCAAAAATGTTGATGACAATTTTCCGCCGGTAGTAAGGTATGTCTGCTTAGGTGAACTCAATGGGACGATGATATGCAATGTTTTGCGAATGCACAGGCAAATATCCCGCAGTCATTTCCATTATCCTGAAATAGGATATCCGTGTTAGTTGTCAACGTCCACACCATAGGAGCCGACCACCCGTGTTCCATGAATTTCTATTGTAGCCACATGGTTTGTGGAAAAGCATATGTATGTGCCTAACTCCTGCGAGAAAAAACACAGTTTCAATAACGTTAGCCATAGATCGAAAGGAAGTTCAAATGATAATAGGTTATGTGGAAGAGAGTATACCAAGCCTTGTTCAATAACGACGGAGATGTGATTCTCTTGGTCACACAATAGAACGTCTGGCTGTGGATTTGAGGTACTAGCCTCATTGGAGCTAGTAGACTCATTGCGGGGCACTTTAGGATTGCTTATATTCTCTTTAGAAATTTGTGTACATCCAAATTAGACATGATAGCATTGAATGTTATCAAGGCAAGCATGAATATTACTTTGGGCACATCCAAATGCATCCTATGTGGAATAATTCTTAGAGGCTTAGCTAAGTATAAAATGATTGAATTGGTTGTCCAAAGAACTAACAATGTAGTTCATTAATGATCTCTTTCTGAAACAAGCCTTAGTGGTGCAGTGTTGATTATTTAAGTTCCTAGAGTAAATTTGTGCATAAATGTAAGCACTTTTGCTACACTTGTTGAAGTGTGCAGACAATATAGTAGTCACTTTGACAGCTTTAGCAATGAAAGATACTACTACAAAGGTGAGAGATACTGATTATAAAATATGGATCAAGCTAGATGCTTTTTGCTCTTGGTGGACATAAAACATATGAGACATGAGATTGGAAGATGATCAGTCACATTCAACATAGAAGCCAGGGAAGAATATATATACATGCATAGCATTTTTGCCAAACTTGGTTGGCCATTGTAAAACAACAATTGGAAGAGAACTACTACCCCCTTCAAGTTAGTAAAATCAAATTAAAGAAACACAATGAACAACCCATTCACATTGTCAAAATGAAGAAACACAAAAAGGAATAAATGAACAACCACTGCCATTTGACCGCATACAACATCCTCAAGTTTTGAAAAAAAAAATAACTCACTCAAACCTTTCTGGTAGTGTTAAAACAAAACTCAATCATCAATCATCATTCTCAACTGAAAATACCCCAAATTTGAAATCTACAAGCCCTAATCAATGGAAACAACAAATGTACAAATCGAATACAACGTTGAAGATAACAAACCATGCACTTAGATATCATATGCAGAAAGGCGGGAAAATAAAAGGAAGTAAAAATACAAAAAAAATTGACAAAGATTCAAAAAAGGAAGGAGATCCAAACCTCTAGAGCGTCGGTTTCAATCATAGTCGATTGAAAAAATAATGGGATTATGAGAAGCAGTTGAGGAATTCAGTTACGAGGCTGGTGGTTATGGAAAAATGGAAGCAACCGCTCTTCGCCCTCGTCCAAGGTCAGTCTCAATGCAATGGCGAAAGAGAGGAGAAGAATGAGCAAAAAACAGGGATTTTAGCCCTAACATAAGTCGCGGACAGCGTCATCGCCGACCTTATTCAAGTGTAAATAAGGTCGGCGCCGACTTTATTCAGTGTAAATAAGGTCGGCGTCGACAATGTGCTCTTTTGGTAAAAAGATTTGAAAATCGGGCCCAATTGCTCTAATTGGTGCCACACATGTTAAAGTGTTTGATTGCATAACACGATCAGATTAAGTGTTTTTTTCGGTTAAATCCTCAAAGGGCTACATCCATTATAAGTTGTTACCACTGTAATTATAGATAATCCCTTAATCCTCATATTTAAGTAAGAGTACATTAAATTGTGAAATGCATGCTGCCTAGCTACAATGTGATGTACTTCCAAAGTTAATAAAAAGTAACCTATCCAATAAGTACTAAAAATAAAGAAAAACCACCAAATAAAATGCTTCCACATCCAGAATATCGCAAGAGCCATCTCATTTTTATTTTTATTTTTGTTTCTTTTTAAACTTTTGGAAGATGTAATATTAGCTGGTGAGAATCCCTGGGCTCTTAGCTAATAAAAACATCCAAAACAAAACTACAGGATTGTTGGATGCAAAGCTGAAGATTTCATGATTGTCTCCACGAAATTCTCCTTCTCAATCAGATTGTGCAGTAGATAAATTATTTTTTCTAAAGCTCCCAATAAAGTAAGGGACTTTCTGAAATTTCACGGAGGACCATGCCCCCCTCTAGTTCCGCCCCTGACGGTGCAATTTGTTACGGTATATGATGAAAATGATTAATGGGTTGAACGGGATTTTCATAGAGGAATTCTCTTGTATCCACAATTTATAATAGATTGTTGACACCAAAAATGTCACTTTGCCTCTTCAAGATCCAAAAAGTGCTACATGAAGTCGCAACCTGCCATAAATAGGCAATGCTACTTCCAAAAAATCAAATCTTGTCAGAATCAAACAAAAACTGCAAGATCCTTCAAGACAGCCAAAAGAGGAGTACACAAGAAGTTTCGGGCCATTTCAAAATCATTTGGCCTAACTTCGCTTCTCCGACAGCCGAAAAGGAGCCCTCGGTGGCAAAAGCATCGGAGACACCAAATCTTCGATCAGAGCCGATGGATGGTCTCAAATACTTCCAAAAGGCTCCACGTCAAGTTCCGAGTCAAACCGACAACGTTTGACCCTACATCAACCCTCGAACAGCTAAATCAAGCCTCTCGGCGGCGAGAACCACCGAGGCCATTACTCATCAGATAGAGCACATGGACGGCTTCAAAATGCTTATAAAGGGCTACACGTCAAATTTCAGGTCATTTCGACAACATTTGACCATAGTTTGACGCTCGGAAGCCAAATCAGGCCTCCCGGCGGCAAAGCCCTCCGGGACCATGGTTTCCAAGACAGAGCCTATGGATCATCTTAAAATGACTCCAATAGGTTCCCTGTCAAATTTCAAGTCAATCGGACATCGATTGACCGCACATCAAACCGCGACATCTTCATCGCGACAAAAGCAAGTCTACTGGTGATAGGACCCCAAACGGCTTCAAAACTCAAACAAAAGCCTATGGTTGGTCTTATTTATTGCTCAGCAGGCTTCACACCAAATTTCAGGTCATTCCGACATCGTTTGACCCAGTTTCAGCATTCTGACGGAAAATCGGCAGCTCTGCGCGACAAAGTCTTCGGCTTT
Organism: Litsea cubeba; assembly: GCA_012931725.1. Lineage (NCBI taxonomy): Eukaryota > Viridiplantae > Streptophyta > Magnoliopsida > Laurales > Lauraceae > Litsea > Litsea cubeba. The sequence continues at coordinate 33,704,827 of CM022953.1, forward strand.
CTCAGGAAATTGGAAACTTTGCAAAATAAAATGCAAGGATTCTCATCAGGTTTCCTAAAAAGAAATCAGGCCAATAAATGATCAAAATGTCAAGAAAAAGTACAGGAGAAAAAAGAATCGAAAAAGAGCAAGAACGGACACAAAACGGGACAAAAAAGGCGGAAAGCCCCCCCAGGGTCGCAGGCCCCTGCGACCTTGGCCCAGGGTCGCCGGCCCCTGCGACCCTGGGCCAGGGTCGCCGACGACCTTGGAGCCCGGGGTCGCCGGGAAGGCCCCGGAAACCCCGGTTTTCACCGTTTTTTCGCGATTCGAAGTGCCCAGCCTCTGGTACTTTCCAAAATTCATGCTTTTGAGACACCAAATCCTCTGACATCCGTCCAAAACACGGGTCAATCATCAAGAGTATCGAAAACAATATTGATCGCCACCCGGTCAACCAAAAAAAAGTGTGCTTTCTACCCGACCGATCGAGAAATCGACAGGACAGATGGCACCGACCCGCTGTTGGCAACAAACACCTGAAATTACATGGTCATCTGATGTCGATCTACATGAAGATCCATCGATGATCATCATCAGAAGAATCCCAAAAGACGCGGCACGGCCCGCGACTCTTCAGCTGCTCGGCGACCACTTAATGTGATTAATTGACTAGCTTTATTACAGTCATTAATCCATTTCTTTGGACGGACCAATCAGAAGCATGCATCCGGGAGTTACAAGTCAAGAGATTCATGGCATCTAATCCATGAAACTCCTCCCATCATGGCGATTAAAGGCGATTAAATGCCCTCAATCTCCTCCGGCCAATCAGAAGCCAAGAAAAAGGAGTTACAAAATAAAGAATTCAATTTTGTAACTCCTCCCTTTATGTAGCTTTATGACAATCAAGGCTCATAAACCCTCCTAAATGGCTACCTAAAAGCCTATAAATAGGAGAGCTCTCCAAGAAGAAATGACAGAAAACGAAAATCACAGACAGAAGCACAGAAATTCAGAGAAGAAAAAGAGAGAAAACTCTGCGGAAGTTCTACACCGGCCACCGCAACAAGGTGACAAAAGTCCCTTGGGGGGTACCCCCCAAGGTCCTTGCCTTCTCCTCCTGCCTCCAATGGCTTAGATGTGGCTTTTCAGCCCGTCTACTCGGCTTTTTATTGGACATAGGACCTCCTTTTGGTCTTTGTACCTCTAAAAACCTGAGGTTATAGCCAAGCCAAGCGAATCAATAGCATCCTCTGTTCTCATCTGCATGGATGATGGCGAAGCCCACATATGGCTTGCGACCGTCAATCTAAACGAGTCCCCCACAATCTCCTGAGAAGTTAGATCCTCCTTTTCTTGCTTTTCATTGTAGTTTGTATTTTTTCAAAAGAGACAAAAATCACAACTCTTGTCTTTCATTATTGATAAGGATTGTAAATCGGCTATAAACGCCAAAATCGGCTATAAACGCCAAAAATCAGCTATAAACGCCAAAATCGGCTATAAATGCCAAAAAAGTCGCCTTTCACGGCAAACCAAGAAAAATGTCTCTTTTCTTAAATATATGTGCAATGGAAAACTTGAAAGAAGTTGATTTCCTTTTTACTTGCGAAGGTTGATCTCCGGATCACCACTTGTAATTCCAAGTAAAATAGAAAATCTGGCACACCCACACAAAAAAAGAAATGTTGATGCACGCCCTTGCCCCCCGGTTACGAAAGGGTCGGACCCGACGGACTCCCACGTCCGCCGACCTCAGTAGAACCGAGCAGGAGCGCGGTCCATCAAGCTGGCTCCACCCGGTGGGACTCGTTTATTTAAGAACACGATGCTAGAAATGAAATATTTGCATATCATATATTTTGCTCTATGCTTATATTTCTTTTCCCGATTCCTTGGCTACTTTATAATTGGTGGCCTATGTTGGATTCCGCAAAAAAAAAAAATGAGATGAGATTTTTTGTTTGGAAATTTCTAATTCTTTGAGTTTATTTCCAATCTTTCTCTTTTCAAAAAAAAAAAAAACAAAAAAATTCAGATTTTTCAGTTTGGAATCAAAATTGAGAAACTTTGATCCTCTCCCTTCTGGGCACTGGCGCTCACGAAAATCGCTGTGACCGTGTTCGGATCGGGGATTGGGCCATCGTTTCTCTTCGATGAGTTTATTAAAGATCTAAAAAAAAAATATAAAAAAAATATATAAAAAAATTTTAGATTTCTCATTTTGGATTCAAAATTGAGAAACCTTGATCCGTTCCTATCGTTCATCGCGCTCGCAGAAATGTTGAGCCTGTTCGACTAAGGTTTTGGGCCATCGTTTCTCTTCGATGAGTTCATTAAAAATCAAAAATATATATATATATATAAAAAACAAAAAAAAAAGACATAGACCACTAAGGTTAAACCAACTGTGTTCTTTGATCATGGTTGATTCAAAGAAAAGCCTTGTCCAGAGTGTGGAGACAGCTTGACTGTTCTAGGCAAGGGTCCTCTAAACGGGTTCATTAAGTAATCCTACCCTTACCTGGGGGCAATTCTATCAATCAAGATTTCATAAGACCGGGTTAGGAGGCCTATGTGTACTCTCTCATTTTTTAAATAAAATTTTAAAAAAATAATAATAATTTTTTTAAAAAAAAAATTAAAATTTTAAAATAAAAAATAAAAAAATAAAAAAAAATTTTCAAAAAAAAAATCTTAAAAATAAAAAAATAAAAATAAAAAATAAAAATTTTTTTTTTTTTTAAAAAAAAAAATCTTCAAAATCTTCAAAAAAAAACTTCCGCCATTTTGGGTTCAGATTGGAGAAATCTTGGTCTTCTCCTTTCTGAGCACTGGCGCTCGCGGAAATCGCTGAGCCCGTGTTCAGATTGGAGTGCCTTTTGCTCTCTTTGATGAACCCGATATTGGCCTTTAAAAAAAAAAAAAAACTCGTCATTTTTAGATTCAGATCCGAGAAATTATGGTTTATTTCTTTCTGAGCACTGGAGCTCGCGGAAATCGCTGAGCCCGTGTTTAGATCAGAATACCATCTGCTCTCTTTGATGAATCTAATCTTGACCTTTCAAAACAGAGAATCTCATCTCATAGATGCGGTCTCAAAACATTTGTGTCTAGCGGTACTAGTACGCCTTTTCAGGGTCTACTGTATTGCGACCGGCACATCTGTTACCCCAACTTTATATTCTTCTTACCTCGAGCAAGCTCTGCTTCTCGATAAGTCGAATTTAAGTTCACAATTGCTTCTAGCAGTCACTGGGATGCCCATTTTGGGCTTACCATACCTGCGATCAGAACAATTGTACCCTCTATGGCGTTTCGCCTTCTTCATGTTGCTTGGGTTATCTTCCTCTAGCAATTTGAAAAGACGAAACCATAGAACTTCCCATTTATGATCATTATATTCTTGTGATTACTAATGGATGTGGTCTTGTTTCAGAAATTTTCGAAAAAACTAACAATGGCAGCTTCACTAACCATTACTTTCGATGAAAACAAGCACCAACTCATGCTTCAACAGAAGCAAACCGCGCGCACTTACAAGCGCCCCATCAGCTGCCGAAGCATCAACTCCCTCGGCAACTCTCTGAACTCCGGGTCGACCTCGACTCCCCGGACTATCGTCTTTGGGACGCTGGGACCATTCCCACTTCCTGAGGAACAAACTGCTCCCTCCAAGAAGTAGAAACTCGCCTCTCAACGTGTCACTACCGTGACACCAAAGGCGAGCACCAGAAGGCCTGAAGCCCGTGGCACCCCCACGAAGCCTCGACCTGCAAACAACCAGGTCTATCCCAAGACTTGGTCCCCAAGACCTTCACCAAAACAGAGAAGGTCCCAAACATCTACCAAGCTAGCATTCCTGGCCCCACTCAAGGAGAACCAGTTCTACCCTCTTGCCTACATGAAAGAGGAGAGACCCATCTCCAACCTGACTTCCAAGTCATCCCAGCATGAGCCGGCTTATTCCTACAAGCCCAAAATCAGATCATGCATCACAAGGCCTCTACAAGCACCTGCTAAGGCCTACAAACCTGCAGTTTGACCCTTCATCTCTACGGGGGCCGAACTCCAAAAATTCAAAGCTTCGCTGCAACAGGCGAAGGACAGGGTTCGCATCCTGTCCTTGCCCAGCTGTAAAGAAGACAGGCTTGGCTGCTGCGCCCGAGGGAGCACATCCTTCATCGTCAAAGCCCAGCCAGAGCTGACCGAAGCTCAAATTGCTCGTCGTATACGCCGCCACGCGTCGTATCGACAAAAAAGATTAGAGAAGCAAAGGACCCAGCCTCCTACACTTCAAGTCTCTCCCAAATGGGTCGAAAAAGAAAGATCCAACCAAGTTGCTGCCGTCCATATGGTTAGAAAAACCAGAAGTTGCCAAAAATCAGCAACAAAAATCCATGTCCGACGTCCGATGACTCGCAGCGTCTCAAGGACAAGAAGACATTCAGAAGAATCCCCTGCTCTTTCAAGCAAAGGATAGCAGAGTGATCCTTCCTCAAGCTCTTCTTCAAAAAGAACTGAGCCCCAGCTCAGTCACCAGGACAGTTTTCTTCGTTCGAATCACGAAGGATGAATGTCTTGGCTACAAATTCTGAGCCACCACCCCGCAATCCACCTCCAGAAGATGCGATCACCCGCATCCAGCAGTTGGAACAGGGCCAGCAGAGGATTGAAACTCTAATGGAAAACCTTCTCCTCGCCTTCCAAAATCAGGCGAACAATGAACCTCCTCCGAATCATCAAGACGACGAGGTAAATGGAGAAGAAAATGAGTCACGCGCCCTTACCAAAAAGGACGTAAACAGTATCCTCGCCAAAGCAAAAGAAGAGGATATACTCAAGGAGCATGGGATCAAGCCACCATATCCCTTATGGATGGACTCGGTCCCGTTCCCCACCAAATTCAAGCATCCTACTCTCCAAACATATACGGGGAAAGGATTCGGCCAGACAACACGTCATCCACTTCAAGATCCTGACGGGAGCTATCGCGGATCAAGATGCACTCAAGATCCGCCTCTTTGCAAGTACCCTAAAAGGTACGGCCTTCGATTGGTACTCCACTCTGCCAGAGGACTCAATCCAAAACTGGGCCATGCTAGAGACACGCTTCCTGACTCACTTCAAAGGTGAAGATCATCCCGCTACTATGGCTCAGCTGTGCAGCCTAAAACAGGGGGAGAATGAGTCAACATATGACTTCATTCATAAGTGGAAAGCAATGGCGTACAAATGCTCTCATGTACTGCCACAAGCGTGGCTAGTCGACATATGCCGAAACAACATGAGAGCCAGAATCCGCTCCATGATCATCGGCAATAAATAAAAAAACCTGGGAGAACTCCTAGAAGCTTCCATGGAAGCTGAAACGGTGATTAAAGACCTCAACAGTCAGAAATCATCAAGAAAAGAGCCAACCGCCATTGCAACCTCTAAGCTAAAGAAAAAAGAGGTCCTCAATGTGCAGACCAAGTCAGCTCCTCAGCCACCAAAGATAGCTGAAAATAAAGCTGCTGGTAAGAGACCTGAACTCTCAGATGCCTTCAAAGAACGAGTAGAGAAGAAATACCGGTTTGATGAAGATGTTGATGAAATCTTCGGGGCTCTTGTGGCAAATGGCAAGCTCACCTTGCCTGAACCAAAAAGACCGGGTGATGTTGGCAAAACCAACGATCCTCGGTACTGTCCATACCACCAGATGATCTCGCATCCTCTCAATCAATGCTTCGTTGTGAGAGAGAAAATAAATGAGATGTGGAAAAACGGAGTCATCACCTTTGACAAAAACTATGGGTCTGCCTCCTTCAACATGGTGACATGTGGACAAACATCAAAATCACCGAAGAAGAAGATGACTACTTCCTTCGAGGTGATAAACTCAATCCAAGCGTCCGAGGAACTGGTTCCTTACCCGACACCAGACGGACAACCGATATGGGTACATCCCGATCTCCTGGAAGATGAAAATTGGGAGGTCGTGAAAACAAAGCCTACAGCTCAACAGCGAAGGCAGGCTAGGAAACATCTCCTCAAGCTTAAACGGCAAGAGAAGACCCAGCCAAAATTAGAGGTCAAAGAAAAGGCAGAGGCTTCCTCTACCATTTCACTGGAGGGAACAAAAACATCCCTTCCAGAGACTTCAAAGGGGGTAAGGAAATTCACTCTCAGTGATTTCATGCCACCTCAATTCAAAGAAGCCATACAGGAGGCATCATACTCTTGCAATTCGGTAGTTGGATTCTCCATTGATGGATACGAATCCAGCGACACCGATGACGGATTCGAATCCAACTACACAGATGAGTGGGAGGAGTCCCTTGAAACAGGAGAATATCTCTCCGATGAAGAATGGGTTCCTGAGTCTCATCTTATGCCAGTAATCTGGTATAACCCCCTACAGCCACAAGGATCCTGGTCTGATGATGAAGAAGACCAAGAGGCTGTACAAGAAAATGCTGCTTACCCAGCACCCCTCATTACTCCAGTGGAAATCAACCATGTTGAGCCACAAAGAGTTGATGAAGAAGAAGATCTGGCTCCCATACTTGATCTTGAAGAATATGCAAGGATCTTGCAGCGACTCGCTCTAGAACAAGAGCAAGAACGCGTCAACGAGCCTCCTCGCAATCCAGAGCCTGAAGTCCCTGAAGACCACCAGGTACATCCTCCCTTAACTCCTGAAAATGGAGAAAATTGCTGGATAGACGATCCTCTTACATCCGAGGATGAGTCTGACTCCGATCAGGCAACGTCTCCCTTCAGAGCTTCCTGTAATGTGATAATTCGGTATTATAGCTCTTCCGAAGCATCGTCTGATGAGAGCACTTACACTCCGGCAACGCCTAGCAATGTATCTTCTGGAGCCACCTCGTCTCACGTGACTTTCACTGAGATGACACCCTCTCAGGTTTCTTCTCCTGAGACTGTGACTTCAAAGTTCACACCCTTCCTGACTGAAGAATTCCCAGCCATTGATGCTTGGGATGATGAATTAGTCAACGAAGAAGAAAGGTTGCTGGATGCTGTTCAGGACTTGTTCGCGGAAAATGCTCCACGCAACACGATCACTGAGGATGGCAACTCTGCTGCTGATTCATCCTCAGCAAATGAAAAATGACAGCCTCTTGATCCTGAAGACAATCTTCCAAACGAAGACCCTTCTCAAGAAGCTCTCGAAGTTGGTAGAGGCACCCGCTCTGGTCGGGACTACCACAAAAATTACAACCAATCTTCCTTTACATATGTAAATCCTTCGGGAAAAGATGTTGTAAGCGCCCCTAGTGGCAACAATGATGAACATGCAGGCCCTAAGGAGGTTTTCAAGTATGACTTGATTGAACACTTCAAGCACATACCTGCACGTCTGCACATCCTAGATTTGTTGCGAATGTCTCCGCACAACCGTGATAATCTCATCTCGGAATTACAAAAGCTGAATGAGGATGTCGACAAATATGCCCCGCAAGTCCTCCAAATTGAAATGGATTACCGGGTCAAAAACTCAGAAGCCTCCTCAAAGGGAGAAAAGAAGAAAACTGAGGGATCATGCATTGAATGCCTCTCGGTTAAAAAAGCAGCCAGTGCAACCATCGCCTTCACAAAGGACGACCTCCTACTTGGAGAAACCAGGCATAACCGACCCCTGTACTTCACAGGGTATATCAAGGAAATGCCTATGCACAGAGTTCAGATCGACCCAGGTTCTGCACTCAACCTCATCTCCACATCGGCTCTTGAAGAGTTGGGCATCCCACCCTGCAAGCTGAGCCACACATCTGTATCTATCTTTGGATACGATGGGAGTACTCAGGTTCAAGTTGTAGATCGGTGATCTTATCTCTGAGGTCACAGTGTATGCAATAAAAACCCCTTCATGCTACAACATCCTTCTCGGACGCCCTTGGATCCATTAGAATGGTGTTGTCCCTTCAACTCTACATCAATGCATCAAGTTTGTTGGCGACGACGGCATGATACATCGAGTCTTTGCGGACAGAAAACCCTTCAAAGGTAAAGAAGTCCACTTCGCAGACTCACAGATGTATGAAGGTGAAAAAGAAGAAGAGGAGAAGCACACAGCATCCTTTGCCGAAAATCTCCAGAAAGATAAAGGCAAAGCTCCTCAACAATCACCGGAAGAAAACAAACCATCCGGTAAATCTGAAGAGAGCATTCAAACTCCCTTCATCATCTCCCTCAAACCTTCAAAGCCTTGGGTCATCACAACTAAAGTGAAGAAGGCAAAACAAAAGCCTGGGGGCAAATTTGTTGTCTCTTTCGTGTCTATCATGCAAGACACGGACTCGGATTCAGAGCCAGAAGACGATACATCGTCAAGCCAAGCTGACACTCAGCAAGTTCAGCTTGCTCTCACTCCAATGGAGATAACTTCTGACATAGAAGATCCTACGTCAGCTTCCTTCGTTGTTCCAGCAACTTCAGCAAAGGAAAAGCCGATCTTCTTCCATAGATCGGATGCTTCTTCATCAAACTCCCTGCTTGAACCTTTCCAAAATAAAGGTATGCCTCAACTATCCTTATACAGTTCTGTGGCACAAGCTATTATGAAGAAAATGGGCTATGACGCTCAAAACCCAGTCGGTTTGGGAGAAGGACGCGGTATTCTCACGCCATTGGGGCCCGTCTTGACCAAAAGCCAGCTGGAAGATTGGAGACTCTACGGCTATGTAGAAAAGTCTTCACACGGGTTAGGGTATGATCCTGACACTCCCTTGAGACAGTTGACACAAAGGCTTAAAAGTCAATATACTGACCAAGCCTCAACTTCTTAAGTCCATGAAGACATCGATCTCACTGGATATCTCTTTGATGAGTCACCTGACAAAGATCCAGGAAGCTCATCCAATTGGCATGATTTCTCCGAAAATGAAGAGGAGTTGTCCGATGGCACAGACGTGTGGACTTCTGACCAAGAAGAATCCTCATCTCCAAAAGAAGTAGCCTACTTCGACTCGGTTTCAACAGGCGATTGGGATCATCTCATAGCAAGCCTTGGGAAGATTACCAATCAAGAAGACCCGTGGAAAGGAACAAAACCTTGGTCTGGAAATGCCCTTGAAACCCCAGAAGGTTTCGTTGAGCTGGAAGCCTCCGAAAATATTGTGGAGGAACCACCTTCGAACCTTCCAACAGAAGATCCGGTTCAAAAGATAGACTTGGGAACACCAGATAACCCATGTCCTGTATTCATAAGCAAGAATATAAAGGATGATGAGTTACCCGAGTATATCGCCTTTCTTCGTGAGTTCGTTGATTGCTTTGCATGGTCTTACGCTGAAATGCCAAGCTTAGACCCCAAAATAGCAGTTCACAAACTCAATCTTCAAGAAGACATCAAGCCTGTCAAGCAAGGCCAAAGAAGATTCCGTCCAGATGTGATGGATAAAATTGAACAAGAAGTTCAAAAACTCAAAAGCGTCGGCTTCATCCGTGAGGAACAACATCCTGAATGGTTGGCCAACATTGTCCCCGTGACAAAGAAGAACGGGCAGATCAGGGTCTGTATTGACTATAGAGACCTGAATGGCGCATGCCCTAAAGATGAATTTCCGCTCCCCATACCAGAGGTAATGATCGATAATACCTGTGGATTCGAGCGAATGACATTCATGGATGGTTTCTCTGGCTACAATCAGATAAAGATGCATCCTGAAGATGAAAAACATACATCTTTTCGGACCCCATTTGGCGTGTATTGCTACACTATCATGCCATTTGGTCTGAAAAATGCTGGTGCCACATATCAGAGGGCTATGATGAAAATATTCCAAGATATGCAGCACAAGACGGTTGAATGTTACGTTGATGACCTCGCCGTCAAAAGCAAAAGAAAAGAAGATCATCTCGAAGACCTTCGAGAAGTCTTCCTCCGGCTTCGCAAACACAAACTGCGAATGAATCCTTTGAAATGCTTCTTCGGCGTCTCGTCAGGTAAGTTCCTCGGATTCTTAGTTCGGAAAGCTGGAATAGAGCTTGACCCCATAAAAGTCAAAGCCATTCTAGAAATGCCCTCTCCAAGAACCTTGAGAGAACTCAAAGGACTTCAAGGGAGATTGGCCTACATCAGACGGTTCATCTCCAATCTTTCGGGGAAATGCCGTCCATTCTCCTGGTTGATGAAAAAAGGTGTAAACTTTGTCTGGGATGCTGACTGTGAAGCTGCTTTCCAAGACATCAAGTCATACCTGACAAAACCTCCAGTGTTAGCTGCTCCTACCACTGGAAAACCATTCATCTTGTATACAAGAGCCCTTGATCACTCTTTGGGAGCTCTGCTTGTGCAAGAAAATGATCAGAGAAACGAAGCTGCTCTATACTACCTCAGCCGCATACTAGTAGGTGCAGAGCATCGTTACTCTCCAGTCGAAAAAGAATGCCTTGCAGTGATGTTCGCCGTACAAAAGCTGCGTCACTATTTGCTTTCCAACACAGTATACCTGGTCTCGAGGGTCAACCTCTTGAAGGTCCTTGTCACAAAGGCATGTTCTCTCAATGCTCGACTGGCAAAATGGTCCATCCTTCTGTCACAATTTGATATTAGGTATGTACCACAAAAAGCAATCAAAGGGCAAGCTCTAGCGGACTTCCTCGCAGAGCATCCATTGCCTAAAGATTCTCCGCTTAGAGATGATCTCCCAGACGAACCAGTCTACAATGTGGAGACATTCTCACAAAGTGCCTCCTGGGGTATGTACTTTGACGGTGCAACCAGGACAAATGAAAAAAGACAGTTGATCTCGGGAGTTGGCATCCTCTTTGTTAGCCCCGACAAATACATGATTCCACACGCTTTCTCGCTACTGGAACCATGCACAAACAATGCAGTTGAATATCAAGCTCTGATCTTAGGATTTGAACTCGCCATCGAATCCGGTATCACCATGCTGGAAGTCTTTGGAGACTCTCAACTAATCGTCAACCAGATGAATCAGAAATTTGAAGTCAGGAAGCCAGATTTGTTGCCTTACTACAACAAGGCACAATCACTTCTGCAAAAGTTTGACATCTGTCACATCACCCACATTCGTAGAGGTGAAAACATACGTGCAGATGCCCTAGCCGGACTTGCCGCATCCATGGCAATCTAGGAAGGGGAAAACATGCAAATCACAGTGTGCGAAAGGAGAATCCTTCCTCCTCTTAACACACACCAAGCAGTTGCTGAATGCCACCAAGTGGTCGGAAGTCGGATTTCAATCCTTCAAACTTCAATCGGCGACTGGAGGGATCCGTTCATTGATTACATTATGTTCGGAATCCTACCTGAAGATCCAAAAGAACGGGTAAGCATCCAAAGGCGAACCCCAAGCTTTCATTTGGATATTCCTTCAAAAATCCTTTACAGGAAATCCTTCAACGGAGTACTTCTACGCTGCTTGTCACAACAAGAGGCTGAAGAAACACTCAAAGAAGTTCATGCTGGTCTTTGCGGAGCTCATCAGGCTGGACCTAAGCTCTATGATCAGATAAAAAGGTTAGGATATTACTGGCCTACCATGGTAGCTGACGCAATGCAATTTGCTAAGCGCTGCCAACAATGCCAAGTTCATGGAGATTACATTCACATGCCTCCAGAATGGCTGCATCCTACAGCGATCTCATGGCCTTTCGAAGCCTGGGGTATGGACATCATAGGTCCTATTTCTCCCCCTTCGAGCAAAGGTCATCGCTTCATCTTCGCCGCTACGGATTATTTCTCCAAGTGGTCAGAAGCATTTGCGTTTAACGAAATGAAGACCTCATCAGTCCTTCAATTCCTGCGCACCAACATCATTTGTCATTTCGGCATACCCAAAAGATTCGTCCATGATAACGGACCACAATTCCGGGATCATCGATTCTACAGGTTCTGCGACAAATACAAAATCCAAAGCTGTCCTTCGACTCCATACAATCCGGCAGCAAACGGGTTAGCAGAAGCTTTCAACAAGACACTCTGCAAAATCCTCAAAAAAATGGTCTCTAGTCACAAAAGAGACTGGAGCGACAAAATGTATGAAGCTTTGTGGGCCTATCGAACCACCGTTCGAGGACCAACCCATAGCACACCATTCTCCTTGGTCTATGGATGCGAAGCTGTCGTACCCTTGGAAGTACAAATTCCTTCCTTGAGGGTATCCTTGCAAAATGACATGACTCAAGAAAGCAATGTCAAATTGCGACTCCATGAGCTGGACAATCTCGATGAGAGACGGCTCGAAGCTCAACAAAGCATTGAACTTTACCAAGCACGCATGGCAGGATCTTTCGATAAAAAGGTCAGGTAACGCGCCTACAAAAAGAGTGACTTGGTTCTTGCGGTAAAAAGACCAATGGTCTTCGCTCACAAGTCCAAAGGCAAATTTGAGCCAAAATGGGAGGGACCCTACGTCATCGACATGGTTTTCTCTAATGGCGCATACGCACTCCTAAACATGGAAGGTGACAGATGTATGCTGCCCATCAATGGCAAGTTCTTAAAGCGGTACTACCCTTGAAGACTTACCCAACTGGGTAAGAGCAATGCCTGTATGGCCAAAACCGGTTTCCAGGTACACGCTCGCTAAACCCACCCTTTTTTTAGAATTTTCATATCAAATGTTGAAATTTCTAGAAATTTAAAACAATGCTTACTTTCATCGTTTCATTGTTTAAAAAAAATATATATCCAAGTTTAGGAACCTTCCCTAACTTGACCAAAATTTTCAACCCTTGAACCCAAAATTCATGGTTTGAAACAAAATCCGAATTCAGGGATTTCCACCCTAGTCCACCTTGCCTTTTACCGCCAAAATGGTTTTAGGTCAAAACTTATGACCCTCGTGTCTTTAAACAAAAAAAAAATGGTTTTTTCAAAAAAAAAAACCGCGAGGAAGCGACGCTTAGTCGATACTCGCACAAATCGGAAGCATACGAACCACGTTCGACACTTCCAAAATTGCAGGGAAGCGACATTTCGTCAATACTTGTAAAATCCAAAACTGTGGAGACGTAACATTTCAGTTGATATCCACAACCCAAATTTCAAAGGTTTGAAAAAACCTAAAAAACCATGGAGACGCAACTTTTTAGTTGATATCCATAACCCAATGGTTCGAAAAAACCACAAATTTCAAAAATCATGGGGAAACGACATCAAGTCAGTACCCGCAAAACCAAAATTTTGAAAAGCAAGGATGCGACATTCCATCGATACTTGCACCCAAATCCGCGAGGATGCGACATTCCATCGATACTCGCAACCGAATGAGCAAGGATGCGACATTCCATCGATACTTGCAAGAACATTCAGCAGGGAGGCGACTTTTAGTCGATACTTGCATTTTTGAAAACCAAACCGGCTATAAATGCCACAAAACAAATCGGCTATAGATGTCACCAAAACAGGCTATAGATGCCACCAAAACCAGCTATAAATGCCACAAACCGGCTTCAAATGCCACAAATCGGCTATCAATGCCACCAAAACAAAACCGGCTATCAATAACACAAACAAAAAACTTGGATTTCAAAAAAAAAAAACGGCTATCAATGCCACCAAAAATCGGCTATCAATGCCACCAAAACTGGCTATAGATGCCACAAAAAAAAATCGGCTATTAATGCCACAAGAAAAGCTGGCTCTCATGCCAAAATTGGCTTCCATGCCACAAACAAAAACCTAGCTTCCATGCCAAAACAATCATTTGACAAAAGATTTTCACATAATGACAACCTTTTGATCAAATCCCATTTAGTAATTACTTTTATCACAAAAAGATTCAAGTGAGCGTAGGGATAACAAAAAAAAAAAAGCATCCCATTTAGCAATTACTTTTATCACAAAAAGATTCAAGTGAGCGTAGGGATAACAAAAAAAAAGCATCCCATTTAGCAATTACTTTTATCACAAAAAGATTCAAGTGAGCGTAGGGATAACAAAAAAAAAGTGTTCACAAGCACTACAAAAAAAAGAGTACCAAAAAAATACATGTGGTACCAAAAAAAAAAAGTGTTCACAAGCACTACAAAAAAAAGAGTACCAAAAAAAATACATGTGGTACCAAAAAAAAAAGTGTTCACAAGCACTACAAAAATAAGAGTACCAAAAAAATACATGTGGTACCAAAAAAAAAAAGTGTTCACAAGCACTACAAAAAAAAAGTACAAAAGAAAAAATGCAAGTGGTACCAAAAAAGAGAGAAGGATGGTTTCTGTAAAAAAAAAAATAATACAGGAGCTCAATCAAAAATGGTCTCCAGCCAAGAGTTCAGCTCCTTAAGCAAGCTTTTGGCCTCATCCGTCAAGGATTCCAAGGCACGCTTCTTCAGGAACCTGCCATGAGATGCTGGGGTGGGCTGTAACCCTTCTTTCGCACTAGGAAGCTTCCCTCGAGCGGTTTTCCATTGTTTGTTCTCATCAGACTTCCTTTTGAGAACTCGATCGGCATCCGCAACTCGGTGAATCAGAGCAGTCTCCCTTTCACGAGCCTCTGTTATTTCAGTCCACTTGGCAGCGACTTGTGCCTGCAATTGCTCAAGACGTTTCCTAGCCTCATCGACCTCCCTATCAAGGATGTTAAGGTCATGTGTCAGCCCAATGATGGTTAGATCTTCTAAGTTCCTCTCTCGGACTGCCTGCTTCCTGCTCTCTGTAGCCTCATCCAGGTTAGATTGAGCCTTATCCGCAGGGTCCAAGAACATCTCCTTGAAGAACTGATCGTCAGGAAAACCCATGGTCTCAAACCACTTGTCACCCAGCTCAATGATCCTATTAACGATCGCCCTGGCACCTGTGACATCCAGACCAGCCTCTTCGGCATCACTGAGAATCTCCTGCACATGCTGGATCATGCCAAATCCGGCTTCCAAGTGCCCAGAAAAGAGAGTCTCAATCCAAGAGCTCAGAACCCGTACCACCACCTTCTTCGCAAAAAGAAGAGATGGCCCAGCTGAAGATTCACCCAACTCCGTTGGTCGGCTGCTCATGTCATCATCTGTTGAAAGAGTAACAAAAGAACTCTTTCCAGTTGAAGCTGCTCCTGCTCGGGAAGGAATCTCAGCACGAGGAATCTCCTCAACATTGTCAGAACTGGTCCCAGGAGTCTCTACCTCTGGATCAACTTCTGGCATCCCTTGCCCTGGAAGCGACGGATCCTCCTCTCTCACTTCAAAACCTGCCAAAGAAACACAAAAAGGTATGAATATAATCCTGTTTGAAAATCATTATCAGGGTTATAACTACAAAATACCTTCTTCGACGACTGGCGGAACACTTTCTTCCTCCATGAACTCATCGGAAGCATCATCAACATTTGCGTCCATCGATGGTTCAAAGTCATCGGAATCATGTGGCAAGTCAGCTGGCAAGAAATGTGTTAGCAAACCAAGTCACAGACAAAAAAAAAAAAAAAAGTCATACCAATTGGAGACTCTGGAATCACTCCAGAGTCCCTCGGTTCTTCTTCAGGTGCCTCGACAGGATCCGTCACCACCTCATCGACCGGAACCTCAGGCATCATCAAGTCTTCCTCTGCTAAAAAGAAAAGAAAAGCTGAAACAAGAAGCAAATCAGAACATGGAAAAATCCCATGAAAACAAATGAAAAGAGAAAAAGGGAAGAATCACACCTTCACCAACGGTCTCTTCTTCTCGGCTTCTCTTCTCTGGAGGCTCGTCAGCATCCCCTGGCGCATCCTCATTGATAGTAAGAGGAACTTCCAAGTCAGGAGAGTCCTCATGCTGCCCCTTGCTGCGATGATGACTCCTCCCCCTCTTACCCCGGCGGGCTCGCTTCTTAGAGGAACCTGCCCCGCTGTCAGAGTCAGGTTTCCCACTTGACTCCTCACTGGATGGTCTACTCTTGCCAGTAGACTCCACGGAAGCTTGCCTCTGTGCCGCTTGCATCCAAGCGCCAAGTTCGGCTTCCTCCTGTTCTAGCTGCTCTAAAGCCTCATCAGGTATTTCTCGAACAGCTTCAGAACCAATGACGCCCTGGTCACCGAGAAAGCCTATCTTGTGCTTCTCTCCAGAAAGGAAGGCCCAAACTTCCTCTCGCCGGACGCCATCCGACTTTCCAAGGCCCTTTCCAGATGCCAGCTTCACATCAAGCTCCTTCTTGGAAAGCCCCCGATATGACGAAAAGCTCTCCGCGAACCACTTCGCAAAGCCGGCAGTCCAGGAAGTCAGCAACACAGGATAAGAAATCATGGCTGTACTGTCTTCAGCGCTATAGAAAGCCCATGCATTTCTCCCGTCCTGTAAGCCTCCAAAGCGCTTCACCATGCTTGAAGGCGCTCCAACAACGCCTTGAGAAAAGCCCAGCTGCAAAGCAAAGCGAGAGGGTACATACGGCTGGATGTCGACGAAAAGATGTCTACGGTACACCATCGTGCCGACACGTATGCTGAAAAGCCACTCTCTCTCTGCATTCGTCAAGGAATAATGCCTTCTCGACCCCGCCCTGGTAGAGTCTCGGGAGGCACCAAAATCAAAAGCCTTCTTCCGCAACTCCGGAGAAAGCTTCACTGAAGACTGCCCCATCTCGACGTCCCTGAACGGTCGGATCCTCATGCGGGCAAACAAAAGTGATTCGGACACGGCTTTGCCCTTAGCCAGTCGAATCATCAGAGGATCATCATCCTGTGTAGCTCCCAGCCGGTGGAAGGTAGGACAGTGGTACACGTACCACGAATAAAAGATATGGGCTGAAAATACCCTATTCATGGGAAGCCCAAGCCGAACCAAAAAAGCAGCAGCCTGCAGTTCGGTACACAGGTAAGAGAAAAGAGCTGGCACCAAAGCAAGTTGCTCTCCAAACGCCATCTGACAAGCCGAAAAAATACAATGCGGCCTGATGTGCGTTCCATCTCCTCCAGCAAAAATAGCCTCACCAAGCCAATAAGTGAGGTAAACAGCGAGATCTCTCCGCAGTGCAATGTCAGGACATATGGCGTTTGTACATGCACAGAAATCTCTCAACTCTTCTTGCATGGCCAAGATCTTCTTTGAACTTGGATCCTGAGCTCCGGCTTCTTGGGTCACGCTATCAGAAGACTCCCTGCTATCAAAAAAGTTGGGGAATGAAGAGCTAAAACTCTTCCAACTGCTGGATCTAACTTTCAAACCCTCCTTCTCCTTCAAAAAATCATAGAAGGCGACAAGCTGAAAGTATAGAAGCCTGAACTCCTCAGACTGCCCCTCAAGGACGCTGTCAATCGGCATAAACTCCTCATAGAGTTTTCCAAGGATAGGCAATCCAGTAATGGCGCTCAGCTCCTTCAAAGAAAAACCAATCTCACCATTCGTCACAACGAAGGTATTGGTTTGGGGGAGGAATGATTCTAGCATAGCCATGAAGGCCTCGTCGGAAAAGATCACGGTCTCCCTAAAGGTGCAGACCGCATCAAAAATCCCGGCTTCCTTCAAAACGGCACTACCAATCAGCAGGACGCGATCAGTCCACGACTTCCACTCGGAGTCAGCATTGAAGCGGCCACGAAGTCGGAAAGGCTTAATCCAATTGCTGCCCTCACCGCTGAAAATACCAAGGCCCACCGGTCTCAAATCGACCGACGGATAATCAGAGCCCTGGTAGCCGCTGGATGGCATCAACAGATCCATGTCAACAGGCGACCTCTCCGTATATCCAGGAGAACCGCCAACAAAAACCCCGGTCTTGATTACATTTGTCCTTCTCACCCAGCTTGGAGGATCTTCCCTCTTAGGGCACGTGGGGGCAAGGCTCAGAATCGAGACGGTGCGATCAAACGTCGACCGGGTAGCAACAGTCTTCTTCTCACCATCTGCTGTGAAAGAAAACTGAAAACATCTCCTCTGGTATGTCATGTCATCAGGGACTTCATCACCAAAGAAGAAGGTAGGCTTGGGCAAAACGCTCTGATCTTCCATCACCCATGGACGACTGCTTACCATGATCTTATAGAATTCCTCTCCCTTGAGAGCGATCAGTCGCTGCCTCATCTCATCTCTGTTGAGGGAGTCGCACTCTTCCAGATTTCTCTCAACATACTGGACCTTCTCAAAAGCCTGCTGAACGGCCGGATTAGAAGATCTAGAAGATCGACGAGGTACGCTTATAGCAGGCTCTTTACCCTTGTTCGTTCTGGAGGAACCACCTGCAAAGGATGGAAAAGAAAAAGATCAAACATTAAAATGACAGAATCTCGCTAAAAAAAAATTCTGGCGAGATTTTGACATGATGACTTGGCAATTCCGAAGAAAAGGAACTATCCCAAAAGAAATAAGAAAGCTTGAAGATGGGCTCAACATCGCTGCGAGCTCCGAAACTCCAAACTTTCGAAACCTCAAAGTCTCCACAAAATCAGGAAGGGCTCAACATCGCTGCGAGCTCCAAATTCCCAAAATTACGAAAACTTTCAGGTATGCTATCACATCATGCTACAAACTTAATTTAAAATTGAATGCATGCATGAACATCTAGGTTTGCCAAAAAAAAAGGGGCATTATCATGATGAGCAAAAAAAAAAAAAGAAACTTTCTCAAAAAAAAAAGAGGGGAAAGAAAACAAAAAAAAAAAGAAAAGAAAAGAAGAAAAAAGGGGCTGGCCCACAGGCCGTGGCCCACTGGCCACGTGGCCGTACGGCCAGATCCGTACGGATCTGTCCGTACGGCCCACAAAAAAAAAACAACATGAAAAAAAAAGAAAGAAGAAAAGAAAAGAGAAAAACGTGTGAAAAAAAAAGGAAAACACGTGAAAAAAAAAGGAGAAAAGAAAGAAACAAAAAAAAAGAAAGAAAAACTTTTTATCCTACAATGGAGTTTTCTTGAAAAAGGGAACTTACTTGAAGCCATTGATGGAGAAGAAGAAGAAAAGTCTTGAAGATCTTGAAGAAGAAGAACTCTTGGTCTTGAAACCCTCTTGAGATTATTGCAAAAAGAAAGTAATAAGAGCAAGAGATCCAACATCCTCCTTGCTTTTATAGAAGAGAGCAAACCAAAGAAGGAAAGAAGAAAGAGATAAGTGTTACTAATTAGTAACCTTACCAAAAGAAAGAGATTAGAAAGATTCTTTCCCAAAAGAAAGATATCTTGAGGGATTCTCTCCCAAAAATAAATCAATGAGAGATTTTCTCCTAATAAATAGGATCGATGAAGGATTCTTTCCCAAAAGAAAGATATCTTGAGATATCCTATCCCAAAATAAAGGGAATATGAGAGATTCTCTCCAAGTAAAGATATTCTTAGATATTCTCTATCCAAATGAGATATTTTTAGATATTCTTTACAAAAATGACACCATATGAGATCTAAGCCATATCAAAAGCTTAAGGTCCCATGGGTTAGCCCATATGAGCCAGGTTTGACCACCTAGGCACTAAAAAAAATAAAAAAACTTGGGCTTTTAGTCAAAGAGAAATCCCTCTTACCAAGAGCATACAAAAATGGTTCCATGCCTCTTTTGAGTTGATTCAACCATACAAAGAGAATCCCAAGCCCCATGAGCTTCCAAAAATCAAACCATCCAGCCTCATATACCAAATTGAGCCAAAATCTTGAAATTGACATTCCACAAAAATCAAACCAAATCCTGGTCCCCTAACTTGCCACATACAGCCTGTTAGGTCACAAGACCAAAACCAAAAACCAAAACCTGATCCCCTAACTTGCCACATACAGCCTGTTAGGTCACAAGATCAAAACCAAAATTGATCCCCCAACATTCCACATACAGCTTGTTGGGTCACACGATCAAAACCAAACCCGACCCCCTAACCTGCCACATATAGCCTGTTAGGTCACAAGTGTTGGAATTTGAGATGACTTGAGAAGTTTTATAAAGCATTGAAGAAGTTAGTATCTCAAGAATCATTTTATGTTGGAATTATTGTCAACACAATGTCACAAGTATGGTGTTGATAGTGTGGTATTGATATAGCTTCAAAGAGAAAACAGAGCTAAACCAGTTCAGGAATTCAGAATTCCTGAAGCAGAGTGGTCGGTCGACCGGGCACCTCATGCGGTCGACCGGGCAAGAGAAACCTGCAGAAAACAGTCCAGGTTAGCTCCCAGTTAATTGTTGACACAGTGTGTCGCCGGTCGACCGGGGACCCCATGCGGTCGACCGAGCACGACAGTTATCTGCTTCCACAGTGTGTCGCCGGTCGACCGAAGACACCATGATGTCGACCGAGCACGGGAACCAGAATTGCGCAGAAATTAGAAGTTGTGCACGAAAATTCAGGATTTTCGTGTATTTCGTTTGGGACTCTTTCTAAACGAATTCTAGCCTAATTTGAACACTCTTAAGGGTTACCATAACCTATATAAAGGCTTGACTGGTTCGTTTTCAAGTACACAGAAGAGAAGAGAGAACAAAAAGAAAGAGTTTTGGAGAGAAGAGTGATTGGAGAAGAAGCAGTTGCTGTGTGCAGTTGTGTTGCACGTTTCTACAGCAAGTGTGGACGAGAATGTGCTCATGAAGATGGTGACTCGTCCATAAGATAAGTGTCTCTCTGTTTATGCTTTAATTTTCAATTTGTAAGGGATTGAGAGAGAGAGATTGTAGAGGGGAAAGGCTGTAGAAAAGTTCTCTACTTTTATTCTATAGAACATCAAGTTGGTGCTTGGTGTTAGGGGTTTGGTGATCCTATCTGTTGGTGCAGATAAATTGTAAAGGGAATAGGTGCTTCCTAGATAGTTGGTGCTATCTGAAACTTAAGGGTTGGTGCTTTTTATCGTTGGTGCGACTAAATAGATTCAGACCTGCTCCGGATCGGTGTTCGGACAGTCTTTGAACCGTGGACGTAGCCTTTCGGTGAACCACGTTAAATCTGGTGTCCTTGTGTGATTTGATTTGCTTTGTTGTTAAATTGGACCTGTTTTAAAGGAATCACTGATTCACCCCCCCCCCCTCTCAGTGATCGCGATATCTAACAATTGGTATCAGGGCAAAGTTTCCCTTGATAAGCTTAACACGCTAAGGGTGATCTCTTGTCAAATCACATGGCATCCAATACAGGGAATAAGAAAGCACCTTTGTTTGATGGTTCTAATTACTCCTTCTGGAAGATCAGAATGCAGGCCTTCATCAAATCACTTGGCTATGATGTCTGGGAGACCGTTAGAGTGGGTTACAATATTGCCATCGTATCCACTGATGCTACAACGAAGAAGTTAGCAGACAACGACTCCAAGGCGCAGAATGCACTCTTTAGTGGCCTTGTGGACAGCGAGCTGGTCAAAGTAATTGCATGCAAAACAGCCAAGGAAATATGGGACAAGTTGAAAAGCATTCATGAAGGAGATGAGAAGATCAAAGAAGCGAAATTGCAAACTCATCGCTCTCAATTCGAGTCTCTTCGCATGGAGGAAAGCGAGAATGTTGACTCGTATATGCAACGAGTGAATGAAGTCACGAATGACATTCGCGGACTTCGTCAAAAAGGTTCTAAGATCTCTTCTTCCCCGGTTTGATTCAAAAGTCTCAGCCATAGAAGAAGCCAAGGATCTGAATGAGTTTACAATGGATGAGTTGCATGGTTCACTCACTGCCTATGAGATGCGCATAGGTAAGACGTCTTCATCTGATAGAGAAGCGGCCTTCAAAGTTCATAAAAAGGGAAAAGAGACTGCTGGTCATGATGCTGATACTGATGATGATGAGCTTGAGGCTCAATTAGTTAGAAAGCTGAAGAAAGGAAGCAATGGAAAGTACAAAGGGAAGCTACCCTTTAAATGCTTCAATTGTGGCGGTATTGGTCACTTTGCTGCGAAGTGTCCGCTGAAAGAAAACAATGATGATGACTCTTATGTTGATAAGAGTAAATGGAAGAAAAATTTCAGAAAGAGGAGCAAAGCAAAAAGCTTCATCAGTCAATATAATGACAGCACGTCTGAAACTTCAGACGATGATGAATCAGCCGAGGCAACTGAAGCTCTCTTCATGGTTACTGTTGAAGAAGAAGAGGAACAAGAGCTGGAAGAGGAAGAGGAGGCTGAGGTCAATCTTGAAGAAGAACTCATTGCCGCACTTGAGGAGCTTAGCATGGAAAGAAAAACAAGTAAGAAAAATCTGAAACTTCTTCATGAATCTGAAAGTTCAGTTATTGCTTTGAAAACTCAAGTTGAAGAATATAAAAGAATGGTGGAAGTCCTTGAAAATCAAATAAGTATCAAAAAGGAAGAGGCTATGAAACTTGAAACTGAAATCGCTAGAGCAAAGGCTGAAAACTTGGAAAGTCGCCAAAAACTCAAAGTGCTCCAAGCAATTGAAGGGATAATGAAACTCAATGAAATTCTGAAATTTCAAAAGCCCTTCCACAATAAATTTGGTATTGGATTTGAGACCGGAGAGTCCTCCAAAGCTGCACCTTCTTTGTTTATGAAACAAAGTGCCATACCTCTCAAGGCTACAAAGCTTCAAATTCAGCCTAGTATTGAGATGGTCAATAAGAAAAGGTTTGTGGAGTTTAACCAGCCACCTAAGAAAGGAAGAATGTTCAGATTTTATGGTTATTGCTTTCATTGTAATAGATATGGACATAAAAGAGCTGATTGTAGATTCTATGTTAGAAACAGTCCATTAGTGACTAGGAACCCTTTCTCAATCCTAAACGGCCACAAAATTGAGTGCCATAAGTGTTATAATTATGGACACTTGGCTAGGGATTGTAGGTTGCCTATAGCTAACCAATTTCAGGTTGAAAAGAAACCCAAGTTAGTTAAAGCATGGAGGGCAAAGAAAAGGAAAGATAATTCCAAGGAATCTCTCATTGTGCAAACGGCATTCAATGCACAAAAGAAGGCAGCACCATGGGTCCTTGATAGTGGCTGTTCAAGCCATATGACAGGTGATAAAGAAAAATTCGTCAAATTACAGCACTATGAAGGCGGATCAGTGAAGTTTGGTAACAATGATGGTGCCAAAATCTGCGGAAAAGGTGTTGTTCAGCTAAAGAGAAACAAGATCAGATCAGACGAGGTCTTATATGTGTCTGGACTAAGACACAACTTGCTTAGTGTGAGCCAGATTTGTGACAAAGGCCACGAAGTTGTATTCACTAAGAATGGGTTTGCTATCAAGAAGTGTAGCAACGGCAAAACAGTGGCTACTGGATCTAGGACTGCTGGAAATCTCTATACATTGTCAGATGGAGCTGAAAAGACTTGTTTGATGAGTCGGTCAGAGGAAAGTTGGTTGTGGCACAAACGCCTTGGGCATCTAAACTTTGACAACATGTCAAAGATTTGCAATTCAAAGGCTGTCAGAGGTATGTCTACAGTTGAAAAGCCTTCCAACCCCATTTGCGATTCTTGCCAAAAGGGAAAGCAAATGAGGGTAATGTTCAAGTCAAAGGAACATCATACAAAGAAACCTCTTGAGCTAGTGCACACTGATCTCTGTGGACCGATGCGAACTCAAAGCACCAATGGAGATAAGTATTTTATGTTATGCATTGATGATTATACTCGTATGACATGGGTATTGTTTCTTAAGCATAAACATCAAGCACTTGATCGTTTTAAAGTGTTTAAAGCACAGGTTGAAAATATGCTTGGAAAACGTATCAAGATTTTAAGGTCTGATCGAGGAGGTGAATTCACATCTGAAGAGTTCACTAACTATTGTGAGCACCATGGCATTCAAAGACAATATTCAGCCCCTAGAACTCCACAGCAAAATGGAGTTGTGGAACGGAAAAATCGCACCGTGCAAGAGATGGCTCACACAATGCTAACTGAGAACAAGCTAGCTGACAAATACTGGAAGGAGGCAATCCATACGGCTGTATACATTCAGAATCGATGCTTGATCGGGCCACATGAAGATAAAACTCCTTATGAGCTATGGTTTGGGAGAAAAGCAACAGTCAAACACTTCAGAGTCTTCGGTAGCAAGTGTTACATCAAGCGTCTTGAACAAAATCCAGGCAAATTTGATGAAAGAGCTGATGAAGGTATATCTTTGGGTTACTCCTCCTCTAGTAAGGCTTACAGATGTCTTAACAAAAGGACCGGAAAAATCATAGAAAGTGCCGATGTTAGAATTGATGAAAACCGTGAATCAAAGAATGTAACTCATTATGACAGTCCAGTTTATGAGGACTCAAGTGAGATTGATGATGAAGTGGCTAAACCTAATGATTCTAAGAAATCAAAGGATGACTCAGAGGATGCTACACCTAGAAAGAAAAGCACTTGGGTAGAGCAACACCCTAAGGATCAAATCATTGGAGATCCTGAGGCCGGTGTTAAAACAAGACAAAGTGTAGTTAGCAATTACTCACTTGTGTCCACCATTGAACCCAAGACTGTGGCTGAAGCCAGTCTCGATGAAAGTTGGTTGAAAGCTATGCATGAGGAGTTAGAGCAAACTGAGAAGAACTCCACATGGGAACTAGTTTCTAGACCTACCGATAAGAATGTTATTGGTACTAAATGGGTCTTTCGGAACAAGCTGAATGAAGAAGGTCAGGTCATACGAAACAAAGCAAGGTTAGTTTGTAAAGGCTATGCTCAAGTTGAAGGCATAGATTTTGAAGAGACCTTTGCACCGGTGGCTCGTCTGGAAGCCATTCGTATGTTTCTTGCATTGGCTGCATACAAAACCTTCAAGGTATTTCAGATGGATGTAAAGTCAGCCTTCTTGAATGGATTACTTGAAGAAGAGGTCTACATTGAGCAACCTGATGGTTTTCTCATTAGCAAAAATTCAGACCTAGTGTGCAAGTTGAAAAAGGCTCTTTATGGGTTGAAACAAGCGCCAAGGGCGTGGTATGCAAGGCTGGACCTCTATCTCCGCAAGATCGGCTTTGGAAAAGGACTGGTTGATAGTAATCTTTATGTCAAAACAGAGTTGAGCAAACAGCTGGTTGTCATTGTTTATGTCGATGACATAATCTTTGGTGGCAATGATGAAGAAATGTGCAGGAATTTTGCTGAAGAGATGAAGAAAGAATTTGAGATGTCAATGCTTGGAGAACTAAAGTTCTTCCTTGGTTTACAAGTTCAGCAGCTGAAACATGGTATCTTCATATCACAGATGAAATACATCAAGGAAATGCTGAAGTGTTTTAACATGGAAGACAGCAAGCCAGTGAGCACACCAATGACAACGAACACAAAGCTAAGCAAAGATGATAAGGGTTC
Source organism: Litsea cubeba (assembly GCA_012931725.1). Lineage (NCBI taxonomy): Eukaryota > Viridiplantae > Streptophyta > Magnoliopsida > Laurales > Lauraceae > Litsea > Litsea cubeba. The sequence continues at coordinate 33,729,921 of CM022953.1, forward strand.
ATCCGTTGATCACACCACTTATCGTTCTATGATAGGAAGCTTGCTTTATTTGACTGCTACAAGACCGGATCTTCTGCAAGCAGTATGTATGGTGGCTCGATTTCAAGCATCACCAACTGAGACGCACCTTACAGCAGTAAAAAGGATATTTCGATATCTAAAAGGTACCATGGAGCTTGGTATTTGGTATCCTAAAGGCAAATCCTTCACTCTTGTTGCATACTCTGATGCCGATTGGGCTGGATGTATAGATGATCGCAAGAGTACAAGTGGTGGTGCATTCTATCTCGGTGAAAGGTTGGTGGCATGGCACAGTAAGAAACAAGATTCAGTTTCCCTTTCTACAGCGGAAGCGGAATATATTGCAGCGGCAACTTGTTGTATGCAAGTGTTATGGATGCGGCAAATGCTCTCTGATCTAGGAGTTCCGAGAACGGATCCTACGCCGATCCTCTGTGACAACACAAGTGCAATTCACATCTCTAAGAATCCTGTTCAGCATTCTAGAACGAAGCATGTTGCAATCCGCTATCACTTTCTCAAGGAAAAGGTTGCAGACGGTGAGGTAAAGTTGGAATATGTTCCAACTACTGAGCAAGTTGCTGATATCTTCACAAAACCTCTGCCAAAGGAAGTCTTCGAGTATCTCCGGAAAAAATTAGGAGTTACTCACTCTCCTAATCCTAAGAAGTTATGCTAGAAGAAGTTATGCAAGAAAAAGTTATGCCATGATAGCTTGGGGGAGATTAGTATCAAGATTGTGAATGTGAAGATCTTGATTCTGTTTGTTTTTTTTGAAGACAGGGAAGTGTTCCAAGTGTTGCCAACAATTCCAAAGGGGGAGATTGTTGGAATTTGAGATGACTTGAGAAGTTTTATGAAGCATTGAAGAAGTTAGTATCTCAAGAATCATTTTATGTTGGAATTATTGTCAACACAATGTCACAAGTATGGTGTTGATAGTGTGGTTTTGATATAGCTTCAAAGAGAAAACAGAGCTAAACCAGTTCAGGAATTCAAAATTCCTGAAGCAGAGTGGTCGGTCGACCAGGCAGCTCATGCGGTCGACCAGGCAAGAGAAACCTGCAGAAAACAGTCCAGGTTAGCTCCCAGTTAATTGTTGACACAGTGTGTCGCCGGTCGACCGGGGACCCCATGCGGTCGACCGAGCACGACAGTTATCTGCTTCCACAGTGTGTCGCCGGTCGACCGAAGACACCATGATGTCGACCGAGCATGGGAACCAGAATTGCGCAGAAATTAGAAGTTGTGCACGAAAATTCAGGATTTTCGTGTATTTCGTTTGGGACTTTTTCGAAACGAATTCTAGCCTAATTTGAACACTCTTAAGGGTTACCATAACCTATATAAAGGCTTGATTGGTTCGTTTTCAAGTACACAGAAGAGAAGAGAGAACAAAAAGAAAGAGATTTGGAGAGAAGAAGCAGAAGCTGTGTGCAGTTGTGTTGCACGTTTCTACAGCAAGTGTGGACGAGAATGCGCTCATGAAGATGGTGATTCGTCCATAAGATAAGTGTCTCTCTGTTTATGCTTTAATTTTCAATTTGTAAGGGATTGAGAGAGAAAGATTGTAGAGGAGAAAGGCTGTAGAAAAGTTCTCTACTTTTATTCTGTAGAACATCAAGTTGGTGCTTGGTGTTAGGGGTTTGGTGATCCTATCTGTTGGTGCAGATAAATTGTAAAGGGAATAGGTGCTTCCTAGATAGTTGGTGCTATCTGAAACTTAAGGGTTGGTGATCTTTGTCGTTGGTGCGACTAAATAGATTCAGACCTGCTCCGGATCGGTGTTCGGACAGTCTTTGAACCGTGGACGTAGCCTTTCGGTGAACCACGTTAAATCTGGCGTCCTTGTGTGATTTGATTTGATTTTGTTGTTAAATTGGACCTGTTTTAAAGGAATCACTGATTCACCCCCCCCCTCTCAGTGATCGCGATATCTAACAACAAGGTCAAAACCCAAATCCACATCCCTGATGTCATCTTCAAAACTTTGCCTCGAGATGGTACGTGATCCCTTTCACTACCATAAAATTCCCCTGGAAGCTCAAAAGGCTACAAATACCAAAAAGAAAGACTGCTCAAAGACTCTTGGTCAAGTCACAGGCTCTCCTTCAAAATCTCTTCGAGGCACATCGACTACAAAAGTTAAGCAACACGTCGCTGTACCTCGAGGGGGCATTTGTTGACACCAAAAATGTCACTTTGCCTCTTCAAGATCCAAAAAGAACTACATGAAGTCGCAACCTGCCATAAATAGGCAATGCTACTTCCAAAAAATCAAATCTTGTCAGAATCAAACAAAAACTGCAAGATCCTTCAAGACAGCCAAAAGAGGAGTACACAAGAAGTTTCGGGCCATTTCAAAATCATTTGGCCTAACTTCGCTTCTCCGACAGCCGAAAAGGAGCTCTCGGCGGCAAAAGCATCGGAGACACCAAATCTTCGATCAGAGCCGATGGATGGTCTCAAAATACTTCCAAAAGGCTCCACGTCAAGTTCCGAGTCAAACCGACAACGTTTGACCCTACATCAACCCTCGAACAGCTAAATCAAGCCTCTCGGCGGCGAGAACCACCGAGGCCATTACTCATCAGATAGAGCACATGGACGGCTTCAAAATGCTTATAAAGGGCTACACGTCAAATTTCAGGTCATTTCGACAACATTTGACCATAGTTTGACGGTCGGAAGCCAAATCAGGCCTCTCGGCAGCAAAGCCCTCCGGGACCATGGTTTCCAAGATAGAGCCTATGGATCATCTTAAAATGACTCCAATAGGTTCCCTGTCAAATTTCAAGTCAATCGGACATCGGTTGACCGCACATCAAACCGCGACATCTTCATCACGACAAAAGCAAGTCTACTGGTGATAGGACCCCAAACTGCTTCAAAACTCAAATAAAAGCCTATGGTTGGTCTTATTTATTGCTCAGCAGGCTTCACACCAAATTTCAGGTCATTCCGACATCGTTTGACCCAGTTTCAACTTCTGACGGAAAATCGGCAGCTCTGCGCGACAAAGTCTTCGGCTTTCTCAGGAAATTGGAAACTTTGCAAAATAAAATGCAAGGATTCTCATCAGGTTTCCTACAAAGAAATCAGGCCAATAAATGATCAAAATATCAAGGAAAAGTACAGGAGAAAAAAGAATCGAAAAAGAGCAAGAACGGACACAAAACGGGATAAAAAAGGGGGAAAACCCCCAGGGTCGCAGGCCCCTGCGACCCTGGGCCAGGGTCGCCGGCGACCTTGGAGCCCGGGGTCGCCGGGAAGGCCCCGGAAACCCCGGTTTTCACCATTTTTTTCGCGATTCGAAGCGCCCAGCCTCTGGTACTTTCCAAAATTCATGCTTTTGAGACACCAAATCCTCTGACATCCGTCCAAAACACGGGTCAATCATTAAGAGTATCGAAAACAAAATTGATCGCCACCCGGTCAACGAAAAAAAAGTGTGCTTTCTACCCGACCGATCGAGAAATCGACAGGACAGATGGCACCGACCCGCTGTTGGCAACAAACACCTGAAATTACATGGTCATCTGATGTCGATCTACATGAAGATCCATCGATGATCATCATCAGAAGAATCCCAAAAGACGCGGCGCGGCCCGCGACTCTTCAGCTGCTCGGCGACCACTTAATGTGATTAATTGACTAGCTTTATTACAGTCATTAATCCATTTCTTTGGACGGACCAATTAGAAGCAAGCATCCGGGAGTTACAAGTCAAGAGATTCATGGCATTTAACCCATGAAACTCCTCCCATCATGGCGATTAAAGGCGATTAAATGCCCTCAATCTCCTCCGGCCAATCAGAAGCCAAGAAAAAGGAGTTACAAAATAAAGAATTCAATTTTGTAACTCCTCCCTTTATGTAGCTTTATGACAATCAAGGCTCATAAACCCTCCTAAATGGCTACCTAAAAGCCTATAAATAGGAGAGCTCTCCAAGAAGAAAGGACAGAAAACGAAAATCACAGACAGAAGCACAAAAATTCAGAGAAGAAAAAGAGAGAAAACTCTGCGGAAGTTCTACACCGTCCACCGCAAGAAGGTGACAAAAGTCCCTTGGGGGGTACCCCCCCCCAAGGTCCTTGCCTTCTCCTCCTGCCTCCAATGGCTTAGATGTGGCTTTTCAACCCGTCTACTCGGTTTTTTATTGGACATAGGACCTCCTTTTGGTCTTTGTCCTCTAAAAACCTGAGGTTATAGCCAAGCCAAGCGAATCAATAGCATCCTCTGTTCTCATCTGCATGGATGATGGTGAAGCCCACATATGGCTTGCGACCGTCAATCTAAACGAGTCCCCCATAATCTCCTGAGAAGTTAGATCCTCCTTTTCTTGCTTTTCATTGCAGTTTGTATTTTTTCAAAAGAGACAAAAATCACTACTCTTGTCTTTCATTATTGATAAGGATTGTAAATCGGCTATAAACGCCAAAATCGGCTATAAATGCCAAAAATCGGCTATAAACGCCAAAATCGGCTATAAATGCCAAAAAAATCGCCTTTCACGGAAAACCAAGAAAAATGTCTCTTTTCTTAAATATATGTGCAATGGAAAACTTGAAAGAAGTTGATTTCCTTTTTACTTGCGAAGGTTGATCTCCGGATCACCACTTGTAATTCCAAGTAAAATAGAAAATCTGGCACACCCACACAAAAAAAGAAATGTTGATGCACGCCCTTACCCCCCGGTTACGAAAGGGTCGGACCCCGACGGACTCCCACGTCCGCCGACCTCGGTAGAACCGAGCAGGAGCGCGGTCCATCATAGATTTTGATGGATTTGGATGCGGAGACTCTAACATGCGGCCGGGGATCTATGTGCGTTCCGGCGATTGGGAAGCTCTGTAGATCTCTTTGCCTCTTGTCTCTCCAGTGAGATGGAATAATACCAACCCTAGGGCTCACTTATCTTATATAGACAAGTCCCAAAGAGTCACACTTACTAGAGACTTCTTCGCCAAGAAACTCACATCCACTAATCCTATTGGGAGTCTTATTAGTGGGACCGGATCAAGTCTTACATTAAGTGAGGTTGTATTCTCTGTTGGCATCAGCCCTGCTTGATCTGACGTGGGACCCGTGGCATGCGGGCCACACGATTCCTATAATCTCCCACTTGGCACGAATGCCATGTACATCAAATATATCTCAATCCCATGCACATCACATGCCTTGCAAAAACCTCTGCAGGCAAAGCCTTGGTGAGAGCATTAGCCATCAATTCCTCTGAAGGCATATAGAAAATTTCTATATCATTCTTTTCAGCCTTCTCTCTAATGAAGTGATACTTGATCTCAACATGTTTTGATCGGCTGTTAAACTTTGTCTCATTCACTATGGATATCGCATATGTGCTGTCTACGTTCATTGGGACGGGCTCTTTTTCTCTAATTATCCCCAAATCAGTTAGGAAATATTTTAACCAAAGAGCCTACTGGACTGCTGTACTACAGGCTATATACTCTGCTTCGGCTGTTGACATAGCCGTAGAGGTTTGTTTCTTGCTACCCCAAGAAACTGCACCTCCTCTGTGTTGACACCAAAAATGTCACCTTGCCTCTTCAAGATCCAAAGAGCTACATAAAGTCGCAACCTGCCATAAATAGGCAATGCTACTTCCAAAAAATCAAATCTTGTCAGAATCAAACAAAAACTGCAAGATCCTTTAAGACAGCCAAAAAAGGAGTACACAAGAAGTTTCAGGCCATTTCAAAATCATTTGGCCTAACTTCGCTTCTCCGACAGCTGAAAAGGAGCTCCTGGAGGCGAAAGCATCGGAGACATCAAATCTTCGATCAGAGCCGATGGATGGTCTCAAAATACATCCAAAAGGCTCCACGTCAAGTTTCGAGTCAAACCGACAACGTTTGACCCTATATCAACCCTCGAACAGCTAAATCAAGCCTCTCGGCGGCGAGAACCACCGAGGCCATCACTCATCAGATAGAGTACATGGACGGCTTCAAAATGCTTACAAAGGGCTACACGTCAAATTTCAGGTCATTTCGACAACATTTGACCATAGTTTGACGCTCGGAAGCCAAATCAGGCCTCTCGGCGGCGAAGCTCCTCGGGACCATGGTTTCCAAGACAGAGCCTATAGATCATCTTAAAATGACTCCAATACGTTCCCAGGATCTTTTGGGTATGCCGAAATGACAAATGATGTTGGTGCGCAGGAACTGAAGGACTGATGAGGTATTCATTTCGTTGAACGCAAATGCTTCTGACCACTTGGAGAAATAATCCGTAGCGGGGAAGATGAAGCGGTGACCTTTGCTCGAAGGGGGAGAAATAGGACCTATGATGTCCATACCCCAGGCTTCGAAAGGCCATGAAATTGTTATAGGATGCAGCTATTCTGGAGGCATGTGAATGTAATCTCCATGAACTTGGCATTGTTGGCAGCGCTTAGCAAATTGCATTGCGTCAGCTACCATGGTAGGCCAGTAATATCCTAACCTTTTTATCTGATCATATAGCTTGGGACTAGCCTGATGAGCTCTGCAAAGACCAGCATGAACTTCTTTGAGTGTTTCTTCAGCCTCTTGTTGTGACAAGCAGCGTAGAAGTACTCCGTTGAAGGATTTCCTGTAAAGGACTTTTGAAGGAATATCCAAATGAAAGCTTGGGGTTCGCCTTTGGATGCTTACCCGTTCTTTTGGATCTTCAGGTAGGATTCAGAACATAATGTAATCAATGAACGGATCCCTCTCGTTGCCGATTGAAGTTTGAAGGATTGAAATCCGACTTCCAACCACTTGGTGGCATTCAGCAACTGCTTGGTGTGTGTTAAGAGGAGGAAGGATTCTTCTTTCGCACACTATGACTTGCAAGTTTTCCCCTTCCTGGATTGCCACAGATGCGGCAAGTCCAGTTAGAGCATCTGCCCGTATGTTTTCACCTCTACGAATGTGGGTGAATTGACAGATGTCAAACTTTTACAGAAGCGATTGTGCTTTGTTGAAGTAAGGCAGCAAATCTGGCTTCCTAACTTCAAATTTCTGATTCATCTGGTTGATGATCAGTTCAGTCTCCAAAGGCTTCCAGCATGGTGATACCGGATTCGATGGCGAGTTCCAATCCTAGGATCAGAGCTTGATATTCAGCTGCATTATTTGTGCATGGTTCCAGTAGCGAGAAAGCGTGTGGAATCATGTATTTGTTGGGGCTAACAAAGAGGATGCCAACTTCTGAGATCAGCTGTCTTTTTTCATTTGTCCTGGTTGCACCATCAAAGTACATGTCCCAGGAGGCACTTTGTGAGAAAGTCTCCACATTATAGACTGGTTCGTCTGGGAGATAAAAAAAAAGTACTAAAAAAATACAAGTGGTACCAAAAAAAAAAAGAGAAGGATAGTTTCTACTACAAAAATCAGGAGCTCAGCCAAAAATGGTCTCCAGCCAAGAGTTCAGCTCCTCAAGTAAACTTTTGGCCTCAGCCGTCAGAGATTCCAAAGCACGCTTCTTCGGGAACTTGCCATGAGATGCTGGGGTGGGCTGTAACCCTTCTTTCGCACCGGGAAGCTTATCTCGAGCAGTTCGCCATTGTTTGTTCTTTTCAGACTTCCTTTTAAGAACTTGATCGGCATCTGCAACTCGGCGAATCAGAGCACTCTCCCTGTCTCGAGCCTCTATTATTGCAGCCCACTTGGTAGCGACCTGTGCCTGCAGATGGTCAAGATGTTTCCTGGCCTCATCGACCTCCCTATCAAGGATGTTAAGGTCATGTGTCAGCCCAATGATGGCTAGCTCTTCTAAGTTCTTCTCTCGCACTATCTGCTTCCAGCTTTGTGTAGCCTCATCCAGGTTAGACTGAGCCTTATCTGCAGGGTCCAGGAACATCTCCTTGAAGAACTGGTCGTCAGGAAAACCCATGGTCTTAAACCACCTGTCACCCAGCTCAATGATCCTATCAACGATCGCCCTGGCACTTGTGACATCCAGACCAGCCTCTTCGGCATCACGAAGAATCTCACGCACATGCTGGATCATCTCAAATCCGGCATCCAACTGCCCAGAAAGTAGAGTCTCAATCCAAGAACTCAGAACCCGCACCACCACCTTCTTCGCAAAAAGAAGAGATGGCCCAGCTGAAGATTCGCCCAACTCCGTTGGTCGGCTGCTCATGTCATCACCCGCTGGAAGAGTAACAAAAGAACTCTTTCCAGTTGAAGCTGCTCCTGCTCGGGGAGGAATCTCAGCACGAGGTATCTCCTTAACAGTGTCAGAACTGGTCCCAGGAGTCTCTACCTTTGGATCAACCTCTGGCATCCCTTGCTCTAGTTCTAAAGGAAGCGACGGACCCTCCTCTGTCACTTCAAAACCTGCCAAAGAAAAAAAAAGGTATGAATATAATACTATTTGAAAATCATTATCAGGGTTATTACTACAAAATACCTTCTTCGACGACTAGCGGAAGACTCTCTTCCTCCATGAACTCATCGGAAGCATCATCAACATTTGCATCCATCGATGGTTCAAAGTCATCGGAATCCTGTGGTAAGTCAGTTGGCAAGAAAAATGTTAGTAAACCAAGTCATAGACACAAAAAAAAAGAAAGCAAAAGAAGTCATACCAATTGGAGATTCTGTATTCACTCCAGAGTCCCTCGATTCTTCTTCAAGTGCCCCGACAGGATCCGTCACCACCTCATCGGTTGGAACCTCAGGCATCACCAAGTCTTCCTCTGCTAAAAAAAAAAAAGAAAAGCAGAAACAAGAAGCAAATCAGAACATGGAAAAATCCCAGGAAAAGAAATGGAAAGAGAAAAAGGAAGAATCATACCTTCACCGACGGTCTCTTCTTCTCGGCTTCTCTTCTCTGGAGGCTCGTCAGCATCCACTGGCACATCCTCATTGATAGTAAGAGGGACTTCCAAGTCAGGAGAGTCCTCATGCCGCCCCCTGCTGCGATGATGACTCCTCCTCCTCTTACTCCTACGGGCTCGCTTCTTAGAGGAACCTGCCCCACTGTCAGAGTCAGGTCTTCCACTTGACTCCTCACTGGATGGTCTACTCTTATCAGTAGACTCCACGGAAGCTTGCCTCTGTGCTGCTTGCATCCAAGCACCAAGTTCGGCTTCCTCCTGTTCTAGTTTCTCTAAAGCCTCATCAGGTATTTCTCGAACAGCTTCAGAACCAATGACGCCCTGGTCACCGAGAAAGCCTATCTTGTGCTTCTATCCAGAAAGGAAGGCCCAAACTTCCTCTCGCCGGACGCCATCTGACTTTCCAAGCCCCTTTCCAGATACCAGCTTCACATCAAGCTCCTTCTTGGAAAGCCCCCGATATGCCGAAAAGCTCTCCGCGAACCACTTCGCAAAGCCGGCAGTCCGGGAAGTCAACAACACTGGATAAGAGATCATGGATGTAGTGTCTTCAGCACTATAGAAAGCCCATGCATTTCTCCCGTCCTGTAAACCTCCAAAGCGCTTCACCATGCTTGAAAGCGCTCCAACAACGCCTTGAGAAAAGCCCAACTGCAAAGCAAAGCGAGAGGGTACATACGCTGGATGTCGACGAAAAGATGTTTGCGGTACACCATCGTGCCGACACGTATGCTGAAAAGCCACTCATTCTCTACATTTGTCAAGGAGTAATGCCTTCCCGACCCCGCCCTGGTAGAGTCTCGGGAGGCACCAAAATCAAAAGCCTTCTTCCGCAACCCCGGAGAAAGCTTCACTGAAGACTGCCCCATCTCGACGTCCCTGAACCGTCGAATCCTCATGCGGGCAAACAAAAGTGATTCGGACACGGCTTTGCCCTTAGCCAGCCGAATCATTAGAGGATCATCATCCTGTACGGCACCCAGCCGGTGGAAGCCAGGACAGTGGTACACGTACCATGAATAAAAGATGTGGACTGAAAATACCCTGTTCATGGGAAGCCCAAGCCAAACCAAAAAAGCAGCAGCCTGGAGTTTGGTACATAGGTAGGAGTAAAGAGCTGGCACCAAAGCAAGCTGCTCTCCAAACGCCATCTGACAAGCCGGAAAAATACAATGCGGCCTGATCTGTGTTCCATCTCCTCCAGCAAAAATAGCCTCCCCAAGCCAATAAGTGAGGTAAACGGTGAGATCTCTCCGCAGTGCAATGTCAGGACATATGGCATTTGTACTCGCACAGAAATCTCTCAACTCTTCTTGCATAGCGAATATCTTCTTCGAACTTGGATCCTGAACACTGGCTTCCTGGGTCACACTATCAGAAGACTCCCTGCTATCAAAAAAGTTGGGGATCGAAGAGCTAGAACTCTTCCAACTGCTGGATCTAACTTTCAGACCCTCATTCTCCTTCAAAAAATCATAGAAGGCGACGAGCTGAAAGTACATAAGCCTGAACTCCTTAGACTGTCCTTCAAGGACGCTGTCAATCGGCATAAACTCCTCATAGAGTTTGCCATAGATGGGCAATCCAGTAATGGCGCTCAGCTCCTTCAAAGAGAAACCAATCTCACCATTCGTCACAACGAAGGTATTGGTTTGTGGGAGGAATGATTCCAGCATAGCTATGAAGGCCTCGTCGGAAAAGATCACGGTCTCCCTAAAGGCGCGGACCGCATCAAAAATCCCACCTTCCTTCAAAACGGCGCCACCAATCAGCAGGACGCGATCAGTCCATGACTTCCACTCGGAGTCAGCATTGAAACGGCCATGAAGTTGAAAAGGCTTTATCCAATTTCTGCCGTCACCGTTGAAAATACCAAGGCCCACCCGTCTCAAATTGACCGACGGATAATCAGAGCCCTGGTAACCACTGGCCGGCATCAACATGTCTAAGTCAGTAGGCGACTTCTCCGCATATCTAGGAGAACCGCCAACAAAAACCCTGGTCTTGATTACATTTGTCCTTCTCACCCAGCTTGGAGGATCTTCCCTCTTAGAGCACGTGGGGGCAAGGCTCATGATCAAGACGGTGCGATCAAACGTCGACCGGGTAGCAACAGTCTTCTTCTCACCATCTACTGTGAAAGAGAACTGAAAACATCTCCTCTGGTATGCCATGTCATCAGGGACGGCATCACCAAAAAAGAAGGTAGGCTTGGGTAAAACACTCTGATCTCCCATCACCCATGGACGACTGCTTACCATGATCTTATAGAATTCCTCTCCCCTGAGAGCGATCAGTCGCTGCCTCATCTCATCTCTGTTGAGGGAGTCGCATTCTTCCAGATTTCTCTCCACATACTGGACCTTCTCAAAGGCCTGTTGAATGGCTGGATTATAAGATCTAGCAGATCGACGAGGTACGCTTGTAGCAGGCTCTTTACCCTTGTTCGTTCTGGAGGAACCACCTGCAAAGGATGAAAAAGAAAAAGATCAAACATCAAAATGACAGAATCTCGCTAAAAAAAATCTGGCAAAATTTTGACATGATGACGGGCAATTCCGAAGAAAAGGAATTATCCCGAAAGAAATAGAAAGCTTGAAGATGGGCTCAACATTGCTGCGAGCTCCGAAACTCCAAACTTTCGAAACCTCAAAGTCTCCGCAAAATCAGGAAGGGCTCAACATCACTGCGAGCTCCAAATTCCCAAATTTGCGAAAACTTTCAGGTATGCTATCACATCATGCTACAATTCAATTTTCGAAAAAAAAAACATGCATGAACATCTTGGTTTGTGAAAAAAAAAAGCATTATCATGATGAGCAAAAAAAAAGAAAGAAACTTTCTCAAAAAAAAAGGGGAGAAAGAAAACAAAAAAAAAAAGAAAAGAAACTTTCTCAAAAAAAAAAAAATAACAAAGAAGAGAGAAAGAAAAAAAAGGGGGGGGGCTGGCCCAAAGGCCACGTGGCCGTACGGCCAGATCCATACGGATTTGTCCGTACGGCCCACAAAAGAAGCAAAAAAAAAAAGAAAAAATTCAAAAAAAGAAAAGAAAAAGAAAGCAAAAAAAAAAACGTGTTAAAAAAAAAGAAGAAAACACGTGGAAAAGAAAAAAAAGAAGAAAAGAAAAGAAAGAAACAAAAAAAAAAGAAAGGACCTTTTTTTTTCCTACAATGGGGTTTTTTTGAAAAAGGGAACTTACTTGAAGCCATTGATGGAGAAGAAGAAGAAAAGTCTTGAAGATCTTGAAGAAGAAGAACTCTTGGTCTTGAAGCCCTCTTGGGATTGTTGCAAAAGAAAGTAATAAGAGCAAGAGATCCAACCTCCTTCTTGCTTTTATAGAAGAAAGCAAACCAAAGAAAGAAAGAAGAAAGAGGTAAGTTTTACTAATTAGTAACCTTACCAAAAGAAAGAGATTAGAAAGATTCTTTCCCAAAAGAAAGATATCTTGACGGATTTTCTCCCAAAAAGAAATCAATGAAAGATTTTCTCCCAAAAGATAGGATCAATGAAGGATTCTTTCTCAAAAGAAAGATATCTTGAGATATCCTATCCCAAAATAAAGAGAACATGAGAGATTCTCTCCAAGTAAAGATATTCTTAGATATTCTCTATCCAAAGGAGATATTTTTGGATATTCTTTACAAAAATGACATCATATGAGATCTAAGCCATTTCAAAAGCTTAAGGTCCCATGGGTTAGCCCATATGAGCCAGGTTTGACCACCTAGGCACTAAAAGAAAATTAAATAAAAAAATAAATAAATTGGGCTTTTAGTCAAAGAAGAATCCCTCTTACCAAGAGCATACAAAAATGGTTTCATGCCTATTTTGAGTTGATTCGACCATACAAAAGAGAATTCCAAGCCCCATGAGCTTCCAAAAAATCAAACCATCTAGCCTCATCTACCAAATTGAGCCAAAATCTTGAAATTGACATTCCACAAAAATCCAAACCAAAACCTGGTCCCCTAACTTGCCACATACAGTCTGTTAGGTCACAAGACCAAAACCAAAAACCAAAGCCTGATCCCCTAACTTGCCACATACAGCCTGTTAGGTCACAAGATTAGAATTGATCCCCCAACATTTCACATACAGCTTGTTGGGTCACACGGTCAAAACCAAACCCGACCCCCTAACCTGCCACATACAGCCTGTTAGGTCACAAGGTCAAAACCCAAATTCACATCCCTGATGTCATCTTCAAAACTTTGCCTCGAGATGGTACGTGATCCCTTTCACTACTATAAAATTCCCCTGGAAGCTTAAAAGGCTACAAATACCAAAAAGAAAAACTGCTCAAAGACTCTTGGTCCGTCACAGGCTCTCTTTCAAAAATCTCTTCGAGGCACATCGACTACAAAAGTTAAGCAACTCGTCGCTGCACCTCGAGGGGGCATTTGTTGACACCAAAAATGTCACTTTGCCTCTTCAAGATCCAAATAGCTACATGAAGTCGCAACCAGCTGCCATAAATAGGCAATGCTATTTTCAAAGAATCAAATCTTGTCAGAATCAAACAAAAACTGCAAGATCCTTCAAGACAGCCAAAAGAGGAGTACACAAGAAGTTTCAGGCCATTTCAAAATCATTTGGCCTAACTTCGCTTCTCCGACAGCTGAAAAGGAGCTCCAAGCGGCGAAAGCATCGGAGACATCAAATCTTCGATCAGAGCCGATGGATGGTCTCAACATACATCCAAAAGGCTCCACGTCAAGTTCCGAGTCAAACTGACAACGTTTGACCCTACATCAACCCTCAAACAACTAAATCAAGCCTCTCGGCGGCGAGAACCACCGAGGCCATCACTCATCAGATAGAGCACATGGACGGCTTCAAAATGCTTACAAAGGGCTACACGTCAAATTTCAGTTCATTTTGACAACATTTGACCATAGTTTGACGCTCGGAAGCTAAATCAGGCCTCTCGGCGGCGAAGCTCCCCGGGACCATGGTTTCCAAGACAGAGCCTTTAGATTATCTTAAAATGACTCCAATAGGTTCCCTGTCAAATTTCAAGTCAATCGGACATCGGTTGACCGCACATCAAACCGCGACATCTTCATCGCGACAAAAGCAAGTCTACTGGTGATAGGACCCCAAACGGCTTCAAAACTCAAACAAAAGCCTTTGGTTGGTCTTATTTATTGCTCAGCAGGCTTCACCCCAAATTTCAAGTCATTCCGACATCGTTTGACCTAGTTTCAGCTTCTGACGGAAAATCGGCAGCTCTGCGCGACAAAGTCTTCGGCTTTCTTAGAAAATTAGAAACTTAGCAAAATAAAATGCTAGGATTCTCATCAGGTTTTTTACAGGGAAATCAGGCCCATAAATGATAGAAAATGTCAAGGAAAAATACAGAAAAAAAAGAATAAAAAACAGCAAAAACGGACACAAAACGGGACAAAAAGGGGGAAAACCCCCCAGGGTCGCCCCTGCGACCCTGGGCCAGGATTGCCGGCGACCTTGGGGCTCGGGATCGCCCGGTGGGCCCCGAAAACCCCGTTTTTCGCCCTTTTTTTGCGATTCAAAGCATCCGGCCTCTGGTATTTTCCAAAATTCATACTTTTGAGACACTAAATCCTCTGACATCCGTCAAAAACACGGGTTAATCATCAAGAGTATCGAAATCAACATTGATCGCCAACAGGTCAACAAAAAAAAAGCATGCTTTCTACCCGACCGATGGAGAAATCGACAGGACAGATGGCACCGACCCGCTGTTGGCAACCAAGACCTGAAGTTACATGGTCATCCGATGTCGATCTACATGAAGATCCATCGATGATCATCGCCGGAAGAATCCCAAAAGACGCGGCACGGCCCGCGACTCTTCAACTGCTCGGCGACCACTTAATGCGATTAATTGACTAGCTTTATTACAGTCATTAATCCATTTCTTTGGACGGACCAATCAGAAGCAAGCATCCGAGAGTTACAAGTCAAGAGATTCATGGCATTTAACCCATGAAACTCGTCCCATCATGGCGATTAAATGCCCTCAATCTCCTCCGGCCAATCAGAAGCCAAGAAAAAGGAGTTACAAAATAAAGAATTTAATCTTGTAACTCCTCCCTTTATGTAGCTTTATGACAATTAAGGCTTATAAACCCTCCTAAATGGCTACCTAAAAGCCTATAAATAGGAGAGCATTCCAAAGAATTCTAGACAAGAAAAACAAGACAGATCATAGATCAGAAAAAAGCACAAAAGAAAGAAAACTCTGCGGAAGTTCTACACCGACCACCACTACTGTTGGAAATAGGGTGGGCCTCTAGGATAGGTTTCAAAAACTTTTGACCCACTTGACGCAGGGATCAACTATCCACAAGGCTATAAAACCCAATCTAAGATCCATGTCCTCAATCTCAGTCATCATGATCAGTAAATACAATCTATCTAGAAGATAGAAACAGCAGCTAACAAGCATCCATAATAATCTACAACATGCAAGGAAGTGGATTATACCTTTGGAGCTCGGTTGTGCTCTAATGGAGGAGTTGCGTCTTTCTTTGATGATGAAACGCTTTCACTAATCAAATAGGGATCTCCAAGACCTCTTGATCTTCCACGCTATGACCCGTATCAGATCCTCCTTTTCTCAAGAAGATGGTGGGATCTCCAAGAGAAAACTACTTGGAACTCTAGGGAGGAACTAGAAAGAGAACTAGAAGAGGGAAGAGAGGAATAACTTGTGCAACACTTGCACTAGGGGGCCTTGGGCGTGAATCCCAATGCAAGGACAGTGCTTGGACGTCCAAGGCCTCCTCTCCTCTATTTATAGCTTTTACAAGTTGTCTCTTCTTTACTAATTACAATAGAAGTCTCACTTCCATTAATTAGTAACTTACCATATCACATTTAGAAGTCTCACTTCAAATATGATTAGTAACTTTCCAATTCCTTTCTAATTAAAATAGAAGTCTCACTTCTACTAAAATTAGTAAGTCTACTATTACCACTATTAGAAGTCTCACTTCAAATAGAAATAATAACTTTCCTTTTAGAGTTCAACTAGAATTAGATACTTTCTAATAATTGGGCTAGCGTGGGGACCACTAGGGATTCCTTAGAAAGCTGGCTCCAACTGGGACTCGCGACCCCACATCTCATGTGTAATCCGGCCCCACAGTTAATTGCAAATAACTCCACTATATAAATGCAATTGAACTCCAGTCTTAGGAATATTACATAGAAGACCCTAAACTTCCACATTATCACAAGTAGACCCCTCTATCAATATCCATGGATCAATTAGGACCTGTCTTCCAAAATAGATCCATATCTTATTATCCTTGAGTCCCAATTAATTATAATGATCATAGGTACCTTTCCAATTAACTCTTAATCGGAATGGGTGCGCACTTACCAATGATAAATCCATTAATTGGCTGAAGGGGATATTAGAGATAGATTCCTTCTTGACTATTGAATGTTCCCACAGCTCTACTACCATGTACCCAAATCACCGAGGTGTTGACCTACAGTTGGCCTCACTCATTGGTGACTCAAAGCAAATGAATAGATAGAAACTTGAGTTCATTAATGTCTCAGGATTGAGAGCCTATTGCTAGGAAATTATGAGAGCAGACCTTAAAATAAAGACAGTGTTTATAAGGTGCTTCTCATGGTCCTTCAATACATCCAATGTACCAACACTATGATCCAGAATCTTCCATTCTGATGATCGAGACAAATCACACTATCTCATAGTGATCAAAGTACTGCAACCTTATCAGTATGAGATGTCCAGTCTCATCACTGGTTGTGATAATATTTAAGTATAAGATTTGCCACACATGTCTCCCGTATGTGGATCTCATCCATACACATGTGTTACATCTAATATACTTGTGGACCCCGGTTCATCTCATGAACCATCATGTCATTCGTATTGGTTATGTGCAAGTATATAATAAATCACCATTCATCTCATGAAAAGTAAACATGAATTTATGAATGAATAAAGAATTTAATCAATTTATTATATCATCTACTAGATTGAGTCCATAAAACTAACAGCTACAAGGTGACAAAAGTCCCTTGGGGGGTACCCCCCCCCAAGGTCCTTGCCTTCTCCTTCTGCCTCCAATGGCTTAGACGTGGCTTTTCAGCCTGTCTACTTAGTTTTTTATTGGATATAGGACCTCCTCTTGGTCTTTGTCCTCTAAAAACCTGAGGTTATAGCCAAGCCAAGTGAATCAATAGCATCCTCTGTTCTCATCTGCATGGATGATGGCGAAGTCCACATATGGCTTGTGACCGTCAATCTGAACGGGTCCCCCATAATCTCCTGAGAAGTTAGATCCTCCTTTTCTTGCTTTTCATTGTAGTTTGTATTTTTTCAAAAGAGACAAAAATCACAACTCTTGTCTTTCGTTATTGATAAGAATTGTAAATCGGCTATAAACGCCAAAATCGGCTATAAACGCCAAAAATCGGCTATAAACGCCAAAATCGGCTATAAATGCCAAAAAAATTGCCTTTCAAGGCAAATCAAGAAAATGTCTCTTTTCTTAAATATATGTGCAATGGAAAACTTCAAAGAAGTTGATTTCCATTTTACTTGTGAAGGTTGATCTCCAGATCACCACTTGCAATTTCAAGTAAAATAGAAAATCTGGCACACCCAAAAGAAATGTTGATGCACGCCTCTGCCCCCCGGTTACGAAAGGGTCGGACCCAAACGGACTCCCACGTCCGCTGACCTCAGTAGAACCGAGTGGAAGCGTTGTTCCATCACTCCGAGGGTAAACACATAGCTGGTTGTTGACTTTCTCTGGTCTAAATCACCGGCCCAATCTGCATCTGAGTAGCCGAGCAGTTCCAGGACTTCACCTTGATAACATAGGCGAAGATTCACTGTTCCTTTGCTGTACCACAGAATCCTCTTAACCGCATACCACTGTTGTAACCCTGGGTTACATAGGAATCTGCTTACGAGTCCCACGGTGAATGCAAGGTCTGGTCTCGTACACAGCATCGCATACATGATGCTGCCCACAATTTGAGCGTAAGGTTTCATTCTCATCACTTCCTTATCCTGCTCGTTTGTGGGTCCCTGATTGCTGTACAATTTTATACTCTTGCAGATGGGAGTGTCAATTGGTTTACACATAGCCATATCAAACCGTTTCAGCACAGTTTCCAAACAGGATCTCTGTGATAAAGTCAATAGCCTATTCGGACAATCACGGGTTATTTCAATGCCAAGGACATACTCTGCCTCACCCATGTCTTTCATCTCGAATCTTGACTTTAACCATTGTTTGATTTCATTTATGGCTTCCAATTGATCACCAGCAATCAAAATGTCATCCACATATAGTGACAAATATAAGTAACTACTCCCACTGCGTTTAATATAGAAACATGTGTCTGCATTATTGGGGACAAATCCTATTTCACCTATGGCCTGGTGAAAATTTCAATACCATTATCTCGAGGCCTGTTTTAATCCATACAATGCCCTATTAAGTTTGTACACTTTGTCCTCGTGACCTTGCACCACAAACCCCTCGGGTTGTTTCATATAAATCTCTTCTTCTAATTCACCATTCAAGAATGCAGTTTTGACATCCATCTAGTGCAATTCAAGGTCACAACATGCTATCAATGCCGCTAAGGTTCGTATGGATTGGAATTTTACGACCGGAGAAAACGTCTCCTCGTAATCTATTCCTTCCACTTGGGTGAATACCTTAGCTACTAACCGTGCTTTATACTTATCTACAAATCCATCCGACTTTAGTTTCTTTCTAAGAACCCATTTACATCCAATGGCTTTTTGATCTTTTGGAAGATCAACCAATTGCCATACTTGGTTCTTTTCAATTGATTCTATCTCCTCTCTCATAGCCTCTAACCAATACTGCGCATCCTGCGCTTTGATCGCTTGAGAGTAGGAGTTTGGATCCAAATTTTGCACGGTTTCCATTAAACTGCAATAATCATCTAGATATGCCGGTTGTTTCCTTGCCTGAATCGGCCTGCCAATCGGCTCATCGGGTTGTTCAATTACCTCAAGTGGGCCCTGGGCAGGAACTCTAGGTCCAACGTCCTCTTCGTCGGAACCCCCACTTGCTTGAACCCCCTTGCCGTTAGAGATTTCATATAATTCTACACACTGTGGTTCTACTCTAGGACTGACCGTCGGATCCTCAAGGAAAAACACATCTCGTCATTACATGATTATCCTATTATCGTGATCATACACACGATGTCCTTTAGAATGTAATGGGTAGCCAATGAAAGAACAATTTTTCTTCGTTTTTGCTTGTAGTTTATGTCTTTCTTGTGGTGGTAGCAGACATGTACAGGGCAGCCCCAAACTCTCACATGTTCTAATTTTGGTTTGGCACCAGTCCATAATTCATATGGGGTATTGGGCTTACTTTTGGAGGGTACTCGGTTCAAGATATATTGTGCTGTGTTTAATGCTTCTCCCCACAAATACAGCGGAAGTCTCGCGTGGCTGATCATTGACCTTACCATGTCCATTAAGATTTTATTCCTTCTCTCAGCCACGCCATTTTGTTGTGGGGTATATGGAATCGAATATTCATGAATGATTCCCTCACGTGCACAATATTCTTTAAACAATTCTGAGGTATATTCACCCCCCCTATCGGATCTAATCCGTTTTATTTTCTTGCCCTTTTGATTTTGGACCCCAGCAGCATATATTTGAAACGTTTTTAAGGACTCATATTTGTGTTTAATCAGGTACACATTGTTGGAAATTGGGTGGGCCTCTAGGATAGGTTTCAAAAACTTTTGACCCACTTGACGCAGGGATCAACAATCCAGAAGGCTACAAAACCGAATCCAAGATCTATGTCCTCAATCTCAGTCATCATGATCAGTAAATACAATCTATCTAGAAGATAGAAACAGCAACTAACAAGCATCCATAATAATCTACAACATGTAAGGAAGTGGATTATACCTTTGGAGCTCGGTTGTGCTCTAATGGAGGAGTTGCGTCTTTCTTTGATGATGAAACGCTTTCACTAATCAAATAAGGATCTCCAAGACCTCTTGATCTTCCACGCTATGACCCGTATCAGATTCTCCTTTTTCTCAAGAAGATGGTGGGATCTCCAAGAGAAAACTACTAGGAACTCTAGGGAGGAACTAGAAAGAGAACTAGAAGAGGGAGAGGAGGAAGAGCATGTGCAACTATTGCACTAGGGAGGCTTGGGCGTGAATCCCAATGTGGATTTATGCATGGGACGTCCAAGGCCTCTTCTCCTCTTATTTATAGCTTTTGCAAGCCC
Organism: Litsea cubeba; assembly: GCA_012931725.1. Lineage (NCBI taxonomy): Eukaryota > Viridiplantae > Streptophyta > Magnoliopsida > Laurales > Lauraceae > Litsea > Litsea cubeba. The sequence continues at coordinate 33,750,061 of CM022953.1, forward strand.
AACTTACTAATTTCTATTAGAAGTCTTACTTCCAAAAATTAGTAACTATCTCTTCTTAATTAAAATAGAAGTCTTACTTCCATTAATTAATTAGTAACTTACCATATCATAATTAGAAGTCTCACTTCAAATATGATTAGTAACTTTCCAATTCCTTTCTAATTAAAATAGAAGTCTCACTTCTACTAAAATTAGTAAGTCTACTATTACCACTATTAGAAGTCTCACTTCAAATAGAAATAGTAACTTTCCTTTTAGAGTTCAACTAGAATTAGATACTTTCTAATAATTGGGCTAGCGTGGGGACCACTAGGGATTCCTTAGAAAGCTGGCTCCAACTGGGACACGCGACCCCACATCTCATGTGTAATCCGGGCCCACAGTTAATTGCAAATAACTCCACTATATAAATGCAATTGAACACCAGTATTAGGAATATTACATAGAAGACCCTAAACTTCCACATTACCACAAGTAGACCCCTCTATCAATATCCATGGATCAATTGGACCTGTCTTCCAAACTTGATCCATATCTTATTATCCTTGAGCCCCAATTAATTATAATGATCAATAGGTACCTTTCCAATTAACTCTTAATCGGAATGGGTGCGCACTTACCAATGATAAATCCATTAATTGGCACAAGGGGATATTAGAGATAGATTCCATCTTGACCATTAAATGTTCCCACAGCTCTACTACCATGTACCCAAATCACCGAGGTGTTGACCTACAGTTGGCCTCACTCATTGGTGACTCAAAGCAAATGAATAGATAGAAACTTGAGTTCATTAATGTCTCAGGATTGAGAGCCTATTGCTAGGGAATTATGAGAGCAGACCTTAAAATAAAGACAGTGTTTATAAGGTGCTTCTCATGGTCCTTCAATACATCCAATGTACCAGCACTATGATCCAGAATCTTCCATTCTGATGATCGAGACAAGTCACACTATCTCATAGTGATCAAAGTACTGCAACCTTATCAGTATGAGATGTCCAGTCTCATCACTGGTTGTGAATATATTTTAAGTATAAGATTTGTCATACATGTCTCCCGTATGTGGATCTCATCCATACACATGTATTACATCTAATATACTTGTGGACCCCGGTTCATCTCATGAACCATCATGTCATTCGTATTGGTTATGTGCAAGTATATAATAAATCACCATTCATCTCATGAAAGGAAAGCATGAATATACTGATAAATAAAGAAATTAATCAATTTATTATATCATCTACTGGATTGAGTCCATAAAACTAACACACATAACCATATCTGCTGTAGTCATCAATAAATGTGATAAAATAGTCCTCCCCCGTTCTAGTTTGGACATTCAATGGTCCACAAATATCAGAATGAATTATGGTCAATATTTCCGAACTTCTATTTCCTTTTGGAAATGGTTTCTTGACCATTTTTCCACTAAAACATGGTTCACATATGGGGTACTCCACTTTACCTAAATCTGGTAAGAGTCCATCCTTAACCATTCTACTTTTTCTGTTTTTGTTAATGTGCCCTAATCTCATATGCCATGACATAGCCAAACCACCCATGCACACACTCACACACACAGAATAATGAGAACTAGATTTTATTTCATCATTAAGAGTGTCCAGCAAATACAATTTATCAGAAAGAAAACCTTTAACTAAAACTTGACCGTGCATGCCAATTGTAACCTCTTTATCTTTAAATCTGATTTCGAATCCATTCATAGCAGAAAACATCGGAGAGATATAGGGATTTTCCAGTTGGTAAGGAAATTTTGACTTTCCCTATACCCAACACATCACAGAATGTTTCATTCCCCATGTAGATACTTTGATCTCCCGGTTTCTTCTCTTTGAATTCGACAAACCCAGCCTTGGTTCTTGATATGTGCCTGGTGGCTCCTAAATCAATCCACCAATTCTTGTCATTGGTGTCCACCATCATGGACTCTGTGATCATCTCAAAATAATCACCATGCTCTTTGGTCACTTTACCTTGCTGGTATTCTCACCCCTTTTCTTTTTGCATTAAGAACTAAAGTGTACAGGCTTCCCGCAGTTAAAGCAAACACCATTCTTAGGCCCTTTCCGCTTTTGATTGCCTTTGAAATTCCTTTTATTTTTCATATTGACGGTTAACGCACCGTTATTAGTCTTGGTTTTAGCAATAATGACAGAGTTTGTAGGTGTTACATCGCGGGCTGCCTGCCTTTGTCCTTCAGCAAGCAATCTAGCTTGAACCTCACTAAGAGTTACACCCTTTTGGAGGCTAAGGGTCTGAGACACATTCTCCCATGAGGGTGGAAGACTCATCAGCAAGTACATGATTTGAAAATCTTCATCCATTTCCTTTCCCAAGGCTGTGAGGTTACTATATCGGACCGCCATTTGATCAATGTGATCCCTTATAGCTGATCCTTCTGGCATCTTATAGTTAACATATGCGCTGAATGCCTCCATCAAGTGAGATTTGGAGGTTTCATCATATTTGTCCATAGCATAGTCATATATTTCTTTAGCAGTGTTAAAGTGTTCAAACTGCTTTACCAAATCGCTGGATATGAATCCGACCGGAAGATGTCTCGCTGATTTGTTATCAAATACCCATTGTTCATACACATCATGATCATCCTTAGGGGCATCATCAGCGGGTTTTGGAATCGGATCGGATTCAATCACATATGTTAATCCGTCAAAGTGCAGCAATGCGTCCATCCGACGCTTCCACACGGCTAAGTTCTTGCCGTTAAAAATATCAGCCTTAGCAAGATCATGCAACGCTGATTTGGAAGACATAATTACTACTGAATTGAAAAAAAGGTTCAGATACCACTGACCGTTAAAGGAGAAAAATCACCTTTTTTTTGAACCGGTGGATTGTCTTCCTTTTGCTGCTACTGTGTAGATCTGCTCACAAGGATTCTGCAGAACAAAACCGTTCGTCGATCGGAGTCCAGATGCTCAAGATAGCGCAGTTCGAAGGTTTGACGGTCGAAGATCTCTCTGTGTCAGCCGTACGGTCTTTGCCTCGTTGCTGACGTCACACATGTGTCAGCATTGTACCAGCGCCTGTTGGTGTGGCTGGACCAAATATGATATGTGTCGGGTCTGGTCGGGTATCGATTTGACCCAACCTACTGCGAACGACAATTGAAGGGGCGATTTCCTTGTACGCGCACCGAGGTTTACCGTCCTTTTCTTGAACTTTTCCCAAGGAGAGAAAAGCAACAAAACGTGTTGTCCTTAGTAGTATGAAGGCAGCAGATGATGTGCACGACTTCCTATTTCTTTGTCTTGTATAATGAGACAAAGAATATAAAAGAAGCCTTGACTAACACACACGAATCCCGAGGCAAATAAGGTCCTGCCTCGTGCTTGGATTAGGAATATGAAAGTCGTCTTCTTCCTTCTTCCTTGGTTTGCAGAAAAACGAAGAAGCCCTCTGTCTATCCGACGGAAACCGCAGATCTACTCCGATCTAAACCGCAACTTTGCGATCCAAATCGTCGAAACGCACGGTACCAAGCTCTGATACCAATTGATGGATTTGGATGCTGAGACTCCAACATGCGGCCGGTGGTCTATGTGCGTTCCGGTGATTGGGAAGCTCTGTAGATCTCTTTGCCTCTTGTCTCTCCAGTGAGATGGAATAATACCAACCCTAGGACTCCCTTATCTTATATAGACAAGTCCCAAAGAGTCGCACTTACTAGAGACTTCTTCGCCAAGAAACCCACATCCACTAATCCTATTGAGAGTCTTATTAGTGGGACCAGATCAAGTCTTACATTAAGTGGGATTGTATTCTCTGTTGGCATCAGCCCTGCTTGATCTGACGTGGGACCGTGGCATGCGGGCCGCACGATTCCTACAGATTTCTCACTGAAGTCTCGAAGACTAGGACAGTCGTTGTGAAGCTAGAAAAACACAAAGTGAAAGGGAGCATTGTAGTTTACAATGTTTAAGTAGGTTTTGCAAACAATCTTAGCTTTGGTGACTGAAATTGTATACAACAATGATAAAAAAATGATGCCAAGAATGTTAGAAGATGCCGCCAAAATCATAAGTTATTGCGTACAGATTAATAGCGGAAATAACGATGATCGAAGATCATACCTGCGAGATCTCTCTGATTTGATCTCGGTAACACAGCAACTCAAAAATCTTAAGATCTTCTATTGTATTCCTCTATGCTCGAATCCGCCCCCAATGAATGGGCCTCTTCTGCGAATTCTCTCTGCTTTCAAAAACGAGATTTCTCTTATATTAATAACCTAGAGATACAGTAGGGACCTAAGAAGTAAATAAGGAATATGCTTCTAATGGAAATAGGATACCCTAATTCGACCCAAATTAGAATCCTAGTTCCATAAATTATAATTCATCCCACTAGAGAATTATAATTTCACTCTTATCCTTATTCTCAAAATAATTTTTCGAGCTTCTTATTATTAAATACTTAATAATCTCCCCACGTTAAGATTTCAAATATCCATCGATTAAATAATTACTGATATCTATTTTTAATCGATATATTTATAATTCCTTGAGACCTTACGTTTAACTTATTTGATATGTCGGACACAAAGTCCAATTACAAGGTTTAACATTAATTATCAAAACTTATAAGCTTCATCAAGGCGATATCACCAATCCCTATCACGGGACGTGGATTCCGTCAATAAACTAATATGCACCATACACGTAGTATACTCATCCAATTTACTGAGATTATTGACCTATAAAAGATCTCACTCCTTTATAAATCAAAATGTGAAACACTAAATGTATGTGTCTATTATTTATATCGGGATTAAGAGCACAAGTACTCATAATAACCATTTGGATGCTAATTTGTCTTATATAATCAGTATAAAGACAATAAACCCAAAAAGAGGTCATGTTCAATACACACAAAGTGTACTAGCATAATGAGTTGAAACTATACCATTTCGCGCAGCCAAGACAAGCCTGATGCTACAATTGTACCGATGGTGTGTCCAAATCCACATAGATTGTGTACAGCAACTTACATTCTATAGGAACCGACAAACAAGTCTTCAGTGTATAAGCTGAACTCTATACAACAACTTGTCTACTTTATAGAATAAAAGACACACATATGTATAATACTAAACAATGCAATCATTTGCCCATACAAATTCTCATTAAGTTGAAAAATCAAAATATACTAATAAAACAGTCAAAGACAAATACATAAAAGTATGCTTTTAGTATAAATTTCCAACAAAAAAAAAAACATCAACAACAATCAAATATCAATATAAATGCTGAACACTCAAATATCAATATAAATGCTGGAAGGACTCTAATTAGAAATAAAAAACTAAGTGTGATTAATTGGTACATGGATCCAAAATAAAAAACAGATTCCTTACTGCATTCTGAGATATGGGAGTTTCGTCAAAACATGGTTTAGAAATTCTGACAGAAAAAAACAGAAGCCTATATGGCTATGCCTTGACCATTCAATTCCATTAGGAGTGGTATTGTTCTCTAGTATTTCCCACCAAATAGAAGGTCAATCTCCTGAGGAAAGAAACCAAACATCAAAGAAATCCAACTTAAATTGCGTAAACAAGAGACGATTATATATGATATTTTTATCATCCCATTACTGCCTGTTGTCATCATATTCCAAAATGAGCAACCATACAGTAGAGAATGCCC